>JASDQU010816793.1:24187-39414 GCA_032191745.1 Picea mariana
AGATCCAAGAGCTACTTCAAAAGGGGCACATCTGAACCAACTCCTCCACTTGCGAAAGCCCGATTGTACTGGTGTAAAAGAAAGATGGGACCTGGCAGCTCTGCATTGATTACAAAGAATTAAACAAAATCACAGTCAAGAACCGATACCCAATTCCCTGAATTGATGACCTTCTTGACCAAATCAAGGGGGAAAAGTTCTTCAACAAGATTGACCTAAAGTCTAGCTACCACCAGGTTCCCATCGAATCGATTGATGTATGGAAGACAACTTTGAAATCTAAAGAAGGTCTCTTCGAATGGTTGGTCATGCCCTTTGGATTAACAAATGTGCCAACAAATTTTATGAGGTTGATGGATGATGTATTGAGACCCTTCACCAACTCTTTTTTGCTAGTATATCTGGATGACATCCTCATCTTCAAAAGAACTTGGGAGAAGCACATGCAACATATTCAACAAGTTTTTAGCACTTTGCGGCAACACAAGCTATAGGACCAACCTGGAAAAATGTTCCTTTGGCATTAACAAGGTACAATACTTGGAATACATTATTGATGAGCATGGGGTACATGTGGATCCATTTAAGATCCAAGTCATCCATGACTAGTCAGTCTCAACCATACTAACCGAGCTTCAAATATTCTTGGGACTTGCCAAATTCTACCAAAGGTTTGTGTTGGGATTCTCCCATATTGCATGGGCCATTTGTCAAGTGACCAAGGGCGGTGGCAACAAAATGTCCGCATGGGAGAAGGAAAAACAACGAGCATTTGATGATATGAAGCATTTCTTGTGCTCAAATATAGTACTCTCCTTACCCGATCTGCAGCACTCGTTCGATATTGAGACTGATTCCTCTGACTATGTTGCAGGTGTATTTCTCACTCAACACAGTCTTCCAGTAGCGTACCATAGTGAGACACTCTCAGATATCGTCTGGAAATACCCCACCTATGACAAGGAAATGTATTTCATTGTGAAAGCCTACCGTCAATGGAACATTACATTCTGGGAAAGGAGACAATCATCCACACTGATCAGAATGCTCTACAGTTCATACAGACACTAGGGAAGCTACAGAATGATCGCCATCAAAAGTGGTCCACATAATTGCAGTAGTTCCATATCAACATCAAGTATAATATAGGGAGAATAAATCGTGTCGTTAACTACCTCAGTCGACCTCTCGTTGCTGCAATCACCACTGTGCTCCATTCCTGTGGGCATGAGGTATATGAGTGGCCCCAACTTTATTAGCGCAACCCTGACTTTGCCACCACCTATCAAATATTGGGTACAAGAATGAATTTCACTAATTTTGAAATTTAGGATGGATTGTTATCCCATCTGGGCCACCTCTATGTTCCCGCAAGCGAGCATGAAAAGTTGATTTGGAAGGCTCACTATAGTCGGATGGTAGGACATTTTGGCATGGAGAAAACTGTGTTCATTCTACAGAAACATTTTTATTGGCCAAAACTTCGACAAGACTTTAGCAAGTATATCGTATCTTGCACTGCCTATTCCATTGCCAAGCCATCCATCAAGAAGAAAGTCTTATACACCTCTCTTCCTAATTCCAAGAGGCCTTGGGAATCCATCTCGATGGATTACATGTCTGGACTTCCGTCCACCAAGAAAGGAAATGATTGTGTGTTTGTGGTGGTTTATCAGTTTTCAAAGATGGTGATTCTCACATCCTATAAGAAGAGAATCACAACGATAGATATTTCCAATCTCTTCTTCGAACGAGCGTGTGTCCATTTTGGGATACCTGATCCAAGGGATCAAAAAATGCTCAAAAAAAAGTTCTCAAAATTTCTCTAAAATGGATTCAATGAGTAGATATCATCCTCACGATCCCAACACAACTTCAATGGGCTCAAACCGAGTTTGTATGGCTGAGATATTGTGTTTTTCCACTTTTCCAAACAAGCAAAATGATTACTGTGCAGTGCATATAGGCCACGTGGTAGTTGATTGTACGACTATATAGGCTAACGTGGACAGGTGACATGGCAGAGTGTGTTGACATGAAAAGTTGAGTTTCTAGGTGCTACGTGGACCAATCCACGACTGACACATGGCACATTTGAAGGAGAATGAAAGGGTGTCATGTGGCTTAGCCAAGGGATGCCACGTGGCACCCCCTTGTTGTGGTGTAAAATTTTGTTTGGGACTCCACCATATTCGAACCCGCGACCTTATGGCATGGGAAAAGGCTTTGCAAAGGCTGGGATAACAACCCACCCGCATTTATTTCTTAACCCTATAGTTTGAATCTATTATTTAAAGTTAAATGGTGGCTTATTCTGGGCAGAGTCTAGGCCGAGACTTAGCCCCAACCCTAGTTCATGGTCACTACACATTTACACATGACTAATAGCATAGATTCCAACGATTATCCGGACAACTTTGGGAATCTAGGTCGGCGCTCGGCCACATGGGGGGCCACGTGACCACAACCTCCGACCATTAAGGCGCTAATCACTCTAACGGTACGAAAATTTCTCCCTTTTTTTGGAATGGTGCGAGGTGTTGGGTTTAGGCACGGGAAAATGCAAGGAGCTAGGTTCAGTTGGACAAAGGTGCATTTTGGCGAGCATGTACAACAAGTTATTGGGGAAAAACTTCCAGGAAGTGTATTTTTCTCAATTTTTGGCCAAACCAAGTGCAGGAAGAGCCCAGCTAGGGGTTTTTGGACATTTTGGAGCCATTGAAGCCATCTATTTTGCATTCTAAGCATTGTAAACGACTGATTTTAACACTTTGATCATATAATGGAAATGATCCATTGGAAGATGGACCAGGAGATGTAGCCCAAGAGAGGGGTGAACTCCTTTATCAGTTTGTTGTGTTATGGGCTTACTTTTGATGGTTGTTTATGAATGTCTATGCTATTCATGTTAAGTAAGAACTCATTAAGTTTATGTGCTTTCAAACTTGATCCAATTGCCTAAGTCACATAAATATTTCACTTGCAAATTTGTAGACACAAACCTTTTTCATTTTCAGATCAAGATGGTATCAGAGCAAAGGTTTTTGAAGGTTTGATTGTTTGCAAGTGTTTTGTTTTCTTATTCTTACAAGGTTGAATCTCACAAGAGGAGAAGGTCAAATTGTAGACCCAAGTTCTCAACTTTCAAGAAGGAGAACCATACATTCACCTCAAGCTTCAAGGAGGAATTCACCAAGTATGGCTCATGAGGAGAGTCATGAAATCCCTACTTCAGAAGATGAAACTTTTAGAAAATCCTTTTATGATATGACAGAAATGGTGAAAGTTTTATTTGAAGAAAGGAATGCAAGGTTGCATGGTGAAAKCTCAAATCCTCCAAGAGGTAAGGAAGATAGTGGTGATAAAACTCCAAAAGGAAATGGAGGGAATGGTGATATTCCACCTCCTTCACCTCCATCTTCCACTTATTCTACCATTTCACAACCACCTCCAAATTCTCCAAAAGAACATGGTAAAATTCCTCCACAAACTCCTTTGTTTAAGCTTGATATAAAGTTTGAATTGTCTATGTACAATGGAGAGGTAAATGCTGAGAAATTGGATAACTGGATTCGTCAGATTGAAGTGTATTGTAGGATACAAAGAATGAAATATGATGAAACTAAGATTCAACTTGCTTCTCTTAGATTGGAAAGTGCAACACTCATTTGGTGGGAATCCAAAACTCAAGAGGACATGAAAAAACATGGTAAAGTTTTATCTTCTTGGAATGATTTTATTGTTGCAATTAAAAGGCAATTTTATCCATTATCATACATGCAGAAAGATATCATGGATTGAATTTTTTTTAGACAAGCTAAGAGAGAAGTTTGCAAAACTACACTCAAGAATTTAGAAGAAGAGCTTTGATTTTAGGAATAGATTTATCTTCTCAAGAAACTTTACTCAAATACATTAGAGGATTGCATAGTTATTTTAGACACACAATACTTATGTTTAAACCTACAAATATAGATGCAGTTTGTGTACATGCAACTCATTTGGAAGCAAGAGGGAAGAATACTCCTCATGAGGGCATCAAGAAGCCATTTGTTAATGGAGACAATGAAAAGAGAAAATTCAAAGGAAATGGAAGGAAGAATGCTTCAGTCAAGAAAGAGGGAGAAAAACTCACATTTAAACACTTCTCAAAAAATGGCCATGATGAAGACCATTGTTGGAAACTTCATCCTAAAATGAGACCCAAAAAGTTCAACAACAAAGGGAAACCAAAGACTACTGCAACTACACAACATGATTTAGGTTATGATTCGAGAGATGAAACAAAAATTACAGCCATGGGTTTTCAAGGTAAGGATTATATTGCAAGTACTAGTTCTTCAAGTAGTAGCCTCAGTGAAACTCAACTTGAAAAAGAAAGAATAGAGTTTTTCCCCATAAGGGTAATTTCAAAGCATACCAAGATAGATACTCTATTTGATACTAGATCTCATGCAAACCTCATTTCTGAAGACAGTGAAGAAATTGCATTTGGAAATTAATCCTCATCCTAAACCATATCCTCTAGGTTGGATATGTGACAATGCCAAATTGCATGTGACAAAAAGATATAAACTTAGATTTTCCATCACTGCAAACTTTATAGATGAGGTAGAGCTTGATGTTATTCCAATGGATATTTGTGGTATTGTGTTGGGAATCCCATATTTATATGATAGGAGATCCATCTTTCATCGTCATGAGAACAAATATCATTTATTTAAAAATAGAGTTAAGTGCATTGTTATAGCACATACAAAGAAGTTGAATTTGTCACTTGTAAATGTTAGACAAATGAAGAGATTAGTCAATGCTAGTAAGAAATTTGTATTCTTGATGATCAAACCCAAATACAATGTTGAGAAAGAAGCTTTCCAAGGTTGTGATGAAAAGTTAAAATCATATTTATATGAGGTTTTTAACCAATATGATGAGATGTTTCAGGAACAAAAAGGATTGCCTCTTAAAAGACGTATCCAACATGAGATTCAATTGCAACAAGATTTTCCTCTTCCAAACATTGGTATATACAGGATGTCAGTCATGGAGAATGATAAAATTAAAAAACAAATCCAAGAGTTTCTTGAAAAAGGGGTTATCATGCCAAGCACATCGCCATGAAGGTCACCAATTGTTTTAGTACCAAACAAAGATGGTACATGGCACATGTGTGTAGATTTCAGAGCCTTGAACAATATTACAGTAAAGAATCATTATCCTCTTCCTAGAATTGATGATTTGCTTGATCAATTTAAAGATGATAAGTATTTTACTAAGTTGAGTTTGAGAAGTGGATATTATCGGATTGGGATTTTTGAAGGAGACATATGGAAGACAACTTTCAAAACAAAGCAAGGTTTGTTTGAATGGATGGTTATGCCATTTGGAATTTGTAATGTTCCTGCTACATTCATGAGAGTTACGAACAGATGTTTTAAGGCCTTTTCTTGATGATTTTGTAATTGTATACTTGGATGACATCTTGATATTTATCAAATCGCGTGAAGAGAATGTTAGGCATGTAAAGTAAGTTTTAGATGTCTTTAAGAAATAAAATTTGTTTTTAAGGATGTCTAAATGTGAGTTTGGAAAGACCTCACTTGTTTACTTGGGGAATATTGTTGGAGGAGGAGAATTGAAAATATATCCTTCAAAGTTCAAAGTCATTTTGGATTGTCCCAAGCCCAACAATGTAACAGAGGTAAGAAGATTTTTGGGAGAAACCCAATATTGGAGAAAATTTATTGCTAACTTCTCTTCAATTGCAGCGCCATTACATGCAGTGACAAGCATCAAGCAAGTTTTCCAATGGGGAGGAATTAACAAAATGATTTTGATGCATTGAAAGAGAAGATTATTTCAGCTTCAGTTATTGCACTTCCTGATTTGAGACAACCATTTGAGATACAAACAGATGCAAGTAGTTATGCAATGGGAGTAGTCTTGTTGCAACATGGTAAGCCCATTTCTTTTCATTTTGAAAATTTTAATGGTGATGTGATTAATTATCCTCATATGATAAGGAGTTGTATGCATTGGTGCAAAGTGTGAAAAAATGGAAACATTGATTGTTGGGGAAATAAACTATCATTCACACAGATCATCAACCATTGCAATACTTAAAATCACAAACAAATCTACAACAAGAAAGTCACTTCAGATGGATGGGTTTCCTACAACAATTCCACTTGGTTATCAGGTATAAGAAAGGAATTTATAGCAAAGTTGATTATATGATTTCTAGGCCTGTTAGTGATTCAATTATTCTTAAGTATAATTATACCATGCATGAGAACTATGTTGAACAATATGCTTTAGATGTTGATTTTAAAGAGGTTTATGCAAGTGTGTGTCATTCTAACCAAGTTGAGGAATTGGATTACCATGTGCATGATAAGCTTTTGTATCATCTTGGCAAGATATGTATTCCAAAGGGTGAAAGAGTCAACATCATAAGGGAAGCACATTCTTCTCTTATTGCTGGCCACTTTGGTGTAGGCAATACAATGGCTAATTTGCAAAGGCATTGCTATTGGCGTAAAATGAATGAAAGTGTTTCAAGATATGTAAGAGGATGTTTTTTATGTGCTACAAGTAAACCTAGCAACAAAAAGTTAGGATTGTATACTCCCCTTCCAGTTCCATCTCATCCTTGGGAAAGCATTTCCATGGACTTTGTAGGAGGATTACCTATGTCTAAAAAGAATCATGATTATCTTTATGTTGTGGTTGACCATTTCAGCAAAATGTGTATTTTGATGCCTTGTAAGAAGCAGGTTACAACTGAACAAAGGACACACATGTTCTTTCAACATGTAAGGGTACATTTTGGGTTTCCCAAATCCATTATTTCTTATTGAGATTCTCGATTTATTGGGAACTTTTGGTCAAGCTTATGGGCACTCATGGACACCAAGTTGAAAAAGAGCACATCTTTTCATCCACAAAATGATGGTCAAACAAAAGTGGTAAATAGAAAAGAAGTACATCTTCTTCATGGTTATTGCAACAAACATCCTAAGCTTTGGGATGAGCACCTACACTACATTCAACATGCTTGTAACCAGGCTACGAATGCATCGACTCGAACATATCCATTTGAGGCATGTTTTGGTTATTTGCCAAAATATCCTTTAGATTTTATATTTGGGAAGGATGTAGCTATTGATGGTCATTATGACATTGATAGAGAAAAGAAGTTCATTGAACAAATTCAGTTGGTGCATCAAATGGTACAAGAACAGTTGGAAAAGAGCCAAGCCAAGTACAAGACAAGACATGACAAGCATCGTGTTGATCACAGTTTCCAAGTTGGAGATGAAGTTTGGCTTTACATTACCAAGGAGAGGCTTAAAGGAGAAGGTAAAAAACTAAAACCAATTAGATATGAACCTTTCAATATTCTTGAAAACATTGGTAACAATGCCTTCCTTTTGGATTTGCCTCCTTATATGGAAATGTATGCAGCTACTAATGTTGAGAATTTGAGATTGTATGAGCTTCCTTTGATTGATGATCAAAGATATCATGTTTAGATTCCTTCCACAGATGACTTATCACCATAATATATTTCAGAATTGCATGAGGATACCATCCTTGAAAGAAAGATAAGAACTTCAAAACGAGGGAATGTGGAATACCTTCGTCTTGGTCTTAAAGGCACAAATCCAAGAAAAGATAAATGGATTGAGGTTGGAAAGGTGAGGGAATTGTACCCTCATCTTCATATTGACTGAAAGTAGTCTTTAGGAGGTCCAAAAGCTTCCCAATGGGGAGGAGTGATCCAGGGGATCAAAAAATGCTCAAAAATCAAAGTGCTTGAAATTGCTCTAAAATGGATTTATTGTGTGTATCTCGACCTCACGATCCCAACACAACTTGAACAGGCTCAAATAAAGTCTGTATGGCTGAGATATCATGTTCTATCCACTTTTCCAAATAGGCAAAATGTTGATTGTGTAGTTTGTACATGCCATGTGGCAACTGATCGTACAATCGTATAGGTTGACATGGACAAGTGATGTGACAAATTGTGTTGACATGGAAAGCTGAGTTGGCAGGCGTTATGTGGACCAATCCATGACTGACACGTGTCATGTTTAAAGGCAAATGGAAAGGTGCCACGTGGCCCAGCGAGGGGCTGCCACTTGGCACCCCATGTTGTGGTGTAAAATTTTGTTTGGGACTCCACCAGAGTCAAACCCATGACCTATGGGCATGGGAAAATTCTTTGCAAAGGCTGGGCTACCATCCCGCTCGCATTTATTTCTTAACCCTATAGTTTGAATCTATTATTTAAAGTTAAACGGTGGTATATTTTGGGCAAAGTCTGGGTTGGGGCTTATCCCCATACCTCGGTCACGGTCACTACACCTTTACACATGATCAATAGCACGGGTTCCAATGATTAGCTAGACAGGTGCGAGAATCTAGGTCGATGCTCGGCCACATGGGGGGTCATGCAACCACAACCTCCGACCATTAAGGCGCTAATCACTCTAACAGTGCTCTAGTTTTATCCTTTTTCCAAAATGGTGTGTGGTGCTAGGTTTAGGAACGAGAAAATGAATGGAGCTAGGTTCAGTTGGACAGAGGTGCGTTTTGGCGAGCATGTACAACAAGCTATTGGGGAAAAACTTCCACGAAGTGTATTTTTCTCAGTTTTTGGCCAAACCAAGTGCAAGAAGAGACCAACTACGGGTTTTTGGACATCCTGGAGCCATTGAAGCCATATATTTTGCATTTTGGGCATTTTAAAGCACTAATTTTGACACTTTGAGCATATAATGAGAATGATCCATTGGACGCTGGACCGGGAGACATAGCCCAAGAAAGGGGTGAAATCCTTTATCATTTTGTTGTGTTATGTGCTTACTTTTGATGGTTGTTTATGATTGTTTATTTTTTTCATGTTAAGTAAAAACTCATTAAGTTTATGTGCTTGCAAACTTGATCCAATTTCCTAAGTCACATAAATATTTCACTTGCAAATTTGTATACACAAACCTTTTTCATTTTCAAATCAATACCACATACCATCATCTCAGATCAGGATAGCAGGTTCCTCAACATATTTTGGTCAATTATTTGGTCACTGTTGGACACCAAGATCACTAAATCCACTTCCTTCCACCCCCAAACCAATGGCCAAACAAAGGTTTTCAATCGGATGATTGTGCACATCCTGCGCATGTATAACTCTACGCATCCATGTACATGGGATGAGAGTCCTCCCTATGATCAACACAGCTACAACATGGCTCTCCATAGCTCCACCAGACATAGCCCATTTCATGTGGGGTTGGGATTCCAACCCTTGGGTCCCATTGATGTTGCACTACCTCTTGCAACCACATAGGAAGATTCTTCCCATGTTCATTCTAAGGCCGACAAAGCCACCATATTCATTGATTGGATTCAACACATCCGCCAATAGATCCATTAGATTTTGTAGAAAGTCAATTCTAAGTACAAGAAATGTCATGATCAACACCGGGCACCACACACGTTTCAGGTGGGAGACAAGGTCTAGTTACATTTTTAGAAAGAGCACCTTACAGAGCCCCATCCGAAGCTCCATCCACTTCGCTATGAGTCTTACACTATCACCAATGTTGTGGGTGACAATGATTTTGAGCTCAACACTCCCCCCTTCTTTGGCTTGCACCCAGTGTTCAATGTGAACCTCCTTCAGCCATATTTTCCACCATTATTGGACACCTCGAAGATCGCAGAACAATTGAAACCAATAGATATCAATCCCGAATGCATGGAACATAAATCCACTAATCAGATAGTGGACACATAGGTCAAGGGCACTCGCTAGCAGACGATCTAGCTTTATAGGGTTATCAAGGCAGGGCAACTCCTACACCAAGGCAAGTGGCTTACCCAGGGCCAAATTCAGTAGAAATTTCCTCACCTGATGAGGGAACTCAACAAAATGGAGACCATTGCTTCGTAAGGGGGGAGGACTGATCCAGGTGGATATTGATGGCCACCCACCTATTCCAACTAGCTCATCTTGACAATGTTTAGTTCATCACATTTCTTTGTAATGATGAAATTTATTTGTAATTGTGGGTTCTACACTTCTGGGACTATCCTGAATCCCTACACAACATCTAGGTGGATATTGGTGGCCTCCCACCTATTCCAATTGGCTTATTTTGTAATTTTTCATGTCGGTACATCTTTATGTACTTCTAGGGCCATTTTGGGGCCCTAAAAGTGTTTTTTTGGCTTGCCACAGTCAAACTAAAAAACAAGTTAAAGTTTAACGACATAATGTGCATCTCTCTAAAATACCTTTCCAACAGGCTATCACATGCCTAAAACGAAGGTCGTATGCAAAAGTTACGACCCCAGGAAGTTGAGGTACCAACTTACCCATCAGGTCCACTTAACTTTTGGTGTTTCATTTCCTAGGGTTAGGTTTTTGGATGTCTAGAGTTTCAACATTCATTAGTAATGTTAAAAATTCCTCTGGAGCCTCATTGTAATCATTCTGCTCATACGAATGCGCATAGAAACCACATATCTTCTCAGAGATAGCTACCACCATTCAAGCAAGTTGTTTTCAGTTCTGCAATTTTACAATTTCAACCTATTTTCTTTATTCAATAGAATTTATTGTTCACTGGATATCTATTGTTGTTCTTTGTATCTCTATGTTATTGTATTCAATCTGTTGTTCATTTTGTTCCGCTCATAAATCTGGATCATTCCTGGTAGAAAGAAGCCAAATCTAACTTGCTACAATGCTCTTCTTAAACCTTCAACATACAAGATAACCTTCAACACATAGGGTTATATAGAAGACACACCACATACTTCATAAACTCAGTTAATGTTARAGAACATTATGATTGAGAACTGTAGAATGGGTTCTCTACTCASTCAAGTGGTGTCATAGATCTTGCATTAATTAGATATTAAATAATACATCTAATTTCATTAGATATTGATAAATACTTCTCAACATATTTTTCTAAAACCTCACTCATTATAACTTTTTAATTAAAAAAWCGTTATTTTTACTGGATATTCCCTTTCTTAATAAATACCCCTTTTTATACTCTCAATACCTATAAACCCCCATACTCCAGATCCCCTTACAAAATATATTGACTCTATTTTTCACAATTTTAAAACCCTTATGATAAGATATTAGTCAACAAAGTGAAGCCCCTATATTATAGTTGGATTCGATTTTTATTAATCTAAAACACAKATGCTTTTCTCTTATAATCATTCTCAATATGAGCCTCATCGTTACATATCCTTTCACTGTGTGAAATTTTTATGATATCTTATTCGATGTCATATTAATTCGRTATGCAAACAAATGAGAAATGTTTAATTCTCTATGAYAGTTTTAGTCCATCTCATCACTGAGACTCGGCTTAAGAGTCGATGTCATTATTGTATCAATAAGTTGTGGAAGAATCCACAATAATTATTACATATACCTCATTCTCTTTTACCACTATCAGTTCTATAGAATATCTACAAGACCAAATCATGACATTAGTTAGAATAATCTTTTCCCAATGATTTCCAAATAGTGACTTGTGGGATTCTTCAATTAAGAAGATTAACACTTTGTTAGATTTTAACTTGAAGTGTATTATCATAAAATTTTCTAAATTTTATGTATTTGTTTAGGTATGGTTAGTAAGAGGCTATAAAATAATTTACATATTCTATGAATCATTACACATTGTTTTTCAACTCATTTACTTAATAAAAGAAAGATTTCTATTAAAATAATGTGTGAGTAAATTATTTTCCGTGGAAGTAAAGATTCTTATTCAATTTTTGCATGATCTTAATAAATATTTATGAGATAATAACCTCTATAATATTATGATGATTTTGAAAATATTAGAGTTTTATAAGAACATACTTAATGTAAGAAGAGAACATATAGTAATTGTACAATTTTATTGTAAAATGTGTAATTTTGAACTTTCTTGCAATAATCTTTATAATAGAATTTTTAGCCTATTTTATGATGATTTTGAAAATATTAGAATTTTATATAAACATACTTCATTATTTAAAAAAAAATATGTAAGAAGAGAAYACGTAGTAGTTGTACAATTTTATTGCCAAATGTGCAATTTTGAGCTTTCTTGCAAGGATAGATAGAAACATTTATGTGTACATTCTTAACTTCATTATAAAACTATGTACAATTTTATTGCAAAATGTGCAACTTCGAGTTTTCTTGCCAAGATAGATATAAAMATTTATGTATACATTCTTAACTTCATTATGAATTTATGAKTATTGTTTAACATGAGAGGTTGAGTGAGRATTTTACATGTGTAAACATAATTTTTTATTATTTAGGGTCTAACTCACTATTGTTTCTTCAGGAACTTATTTATTTAAATTGTTGAACYAAAAACTTTGAGATGACTTACTTGAAGCCTTATATGGAATTGTGTTCTTAACAATCTTTGTGGGATTTTGATTAAGTAGATACACAATCATATGCATCTACCCAATATTTATTAGGAGCATATTTGTTATCTAACATGCACCTTRTCATATTCACAACATTGTTGTTCCTTCTTTCTACAACTCCATTTTGTTGTAAAGTGTAGGGTGTGGCGTATTTCCTACGTAATAGTTATTGTGCTTTTCCTTTTATTTTTCTAACATAATATTGTTAAAATATAATTAAACACGTAAAATTTTTGCTTAAGAAATCACATGATTTTGAAAAATAACAAATAATAGACTAAAACAACCATGACATTGGAAAATAGCATTGTCTCACTCACCCCAAACTTGTGCATGAAACAACTTAAAGATCCCCTTTTCCCTCCAATATTTTCCTTCATCAAATAAGATTTTGTGTTGCTTCCATGCTCGACATGATTCACATATAGACTCTTGCTAAATTTAAATATCCAAAAGAGCATCAACCATATTGTTTTTAGCTAGAAATGAAAGATATCAAAGATATAATGTTCACACTTCTTATGCCAAAATGCATTGATGTCATGTACACTTTTGACCATCTCATGCTCCTTGGAATCTTCATCATTTACTAATTAACTATCCATTTTCTTCTACACCCATACCAACTCTTCTTTTGCTATTTTTTTTATCAACAATGTAACCCTAGTTATTGTTGAAAATAACATCTAAATAAAAACTAAGTTTCATAATTTTATTAAAAAAATAAAGTTTTTGTTTCATCCAAGAACAAATAATACATTTAACAAAAACTTTGTTTTAACTTTCATTTGGATTTTCACATTTCTTTTCCTTTTCCTTCAACCATATCTTCTTTCCCACCACCAAAAATTAAAAATTAAAATATTAAAAATTTGTTTATCTATTACAAAGTTAAAATATCTCTCTTTTAATTTTTAATTTATAAAATGTGGACGTACCTAATTACAAAGTTAAAATATCTCTTTTTTAATTTTTAATTTATAAAATGTGGACGTACCTAAATGGATATACCAATCAATTTTGTTTTACAATAATGTATTTATTTTTATCCACAAAAATAGAGTTTTTTTAGTCTTTATGTTCAATGTTTCCTATTTGATTTTTAAAATTAAGTTTTTGGTTATGTTCGACGTTTCCTATTTGATTTTCAAAATTAGTTTTTTTTTATTTATTTCTACTTCAACAACCACTTTCCAAAAACCTAACTACCTTTTTATTATGATTCATATTACCACAATAAAATCATTTAATAATTTTTTCTAAGTTTTTAGTACTTCAATCAACACAATTGTTGTCATCTTTCAAGGCTTACCTTTACTCTTGAACTTTGATGCTAAGGCCACCATTGAAGATTGACACCCAATGCTATTGCCAAACTACTTTTTCCTTGGCATCAATATTTTCATATGTTATACTCAAAGCTTCAACAAAACTTTGATATGAAGGTGGTAAACTTTTCAACGTAATTATTACAAAATCTTATTCTTCAACTTTGATCTTATGTAATTTTGAGTTTAGCAAATAATTTTGAAAAGAATCATGTTCTTTCCTCTCCAATGACAATAAAACTTTCTTAGTGATCCCAATCATATGCTAACAGGCATAGGACCTCTCAGTTTTTTTAAGATTTCACCTCCTTAGACGCCTTTTAACATTTCCTGCCTTAATACGACCCTTGCAGTGTTTGTGCGGTCTCATATAAGTTTTAAAATTGAAAGCTAGACATTGGTTTCAGCATAGGCCTCTCAATTTTTTTTAAGATTTCACCTCGGACGCACTTCCTGCCTTAACTAGAACCTTGCACTCTTTGTGTGGTCTTATAGAAAGTTTTAAAATTAAAAGCTACAGATTGGCTGCATGCATTTATCGATCTACGGTTTGTCTCCTCCATCATGATATCTTGCTTGCTTTATGTAAGTGTGACCTGAAGGTGGGGATATTTTATGCGTCTTTTCTGTACTAGTCAATATGATCATTAATGTGGATGGGTGCTTATGAAGAACACACTGTAATGGTTTGTTGGTTTATGAATAAGGATAATTACATTGAAAAAATGTTGGATCACCTCAATAACAGTGGAAGTTATAAGAAACTTAATAAAACCCCCCTAAATAAGTTTGCAAGGGAAGTTTCCAATGCCATTAAATTAAGCAACATAAAAGATGATGATAAAAAGAAATTGCTTGTTAGTTGCCCTTCCACCCCTAGGATATATGGACTCCTAAAATTCATAATGAAGGGGCCCCTCTTAGAACTATTGTCAAGACAATATGCAGCCCTACTTATCAACTTGCAAAATGTTTGGCTCAAAAACTCAAACCCTTAGTCGGAAACACTAGCTCCTTTGTTAAAGATTCCTCTTTTTTGTAAACAACATAAAAAACATTAAATTGGACAAGGATGACACCCTCATAAGCTTTGATGTTGTTTCTCTCTTCACTAAAATTCCCATTGATGGAGCAATGAAGGTCATCATGAACATCACTGACCTAGGTATTGCTAACTTAGTTGAGCTTTATTTGAAATCCACTTTCTTTAGTTTCCAAGGTGACGCTTATGAACAAACCTGTGGGGTTGCTATGGGATCCCACCTCTCTCCCATCATAGCCAATTTATTCATGGAAGATTTGGAAAACAATGCCCTTATCTCCTCACCCTTCAAACCTAAATATTGGAATAGGTTTGTTGATGATACCTTTGTCATTTGGCCCCATGGTTGTGACAAATTATATGAATTTGTTACTCACCTTAAT
>JASDQU010816794.1:4930-21505 GCA_032191745.1 Picea mariana
TGGCACAACAACAACCTGTCGTGTTAACAAACCCTTTTACACAAGGGAAAAACATGGCTCAAGCTTCCTCATCCACGAGCGTGCCTAAGGAAGTCAGGGAACCCTTGAGCCTAATAATAACAATGGGGCCGCAAACATTTATATGATGAAATCCAAAGCTCATCTATTGGCTAGGGCTCATAACTACAAAACGCCAAAATCCGTTGAGAAGGGAAAAGAGGCCTCCAAACCATTGACTCCTCTTCAAATTGAGAATACAGTGGGATAAATGACGACTCACATCCCTAAAGGTGCATTCAAAAAGGATTCTCACAACCCAAACATGAGGGATGCTCAGAATTACTCCATCGTGGAAGATCTAGCACAAAATCCTTGTGTAATGTCTGCTTTGAAAGTTCTCTAGAGTTTCCCTTCACAGAGAAAAGCATTGTTGTTTGCCTTGGGAGCGCCTGAGACTAATAACTCAAGAATGGTTGGTTTTTACCCTACGGACCATAAACCTTGTCTTCCTCACCATGTCTCTTTTCAGATAGTAGTGTCGTACACCATGAAATCGATGACACAGAACATTTTCCGTACGATGGTTGATGAGGGTGTCTCGACTTGCGTGATGTCGTTGGCATGTTGGAAGGCCATTGACCAACCTAAGTTTTCTCTATCTCCCATGTTTCTTACTTCTTTTGACGGTCGATCATTCAGACCACATGGTATAATTCCCTCTTTCCCCATGCAGTTGGAGGGAAAAAATGTGTGCGTCGAGGTAGAAGTAGTCGATGCGCCTCTCGACTACAATCTTGTTTTAGGGAGGAGTTGGACCTATGTTATGACAATGGTCATATCCACCATTTTTAGGGCCTTATGTTTTTCTCATGAAGGCCACATCATAACCATTGATCAATTATCCTTCTCCCATCGTGACCCTTCATCGGGGGCATCCACGATCCCGATGATTGAAAACCCACATCCAGGTACTGTCAACTTAGGTGCCATATTCTTTCTGTCATTGATGGGAACTTTTGATTATCTGACACCTGCTAATGATGTTAGGTTTATTTCGGTTGTCCCTGACCAACCGAAGGCTGCAATCTTTCAAGTTGCGTATTTTAAAATGATTTACTTTGACGACCCGTGGAATTTACCTTCCCCATGGGCTTTGATGGAAGGGGTAGGTCACCTTGGAATTTCCATGCCCTTATCCACTGTTGAGGTTGCGTACAGTATTTTCTAGCAAGCCATGACCAACCCTGATCCAGCTCCCACACAGGGGCTAGATCCTGTTCTAGAGCCTATTTTGGCTCAAGACTCTCTTGCCGCTCATGACCCTTTGGACTTGGTCTTTCCCTCTGACGAGGTGATACTAGAGGCAATGACTAGGACAGACATAACTTGGGATGATCTTCACCACATATGTTATTTCTTACCCGAGCTCAAGAGAATAGAGGAAGGAGAGTTTGTTACGACCATGAATGGAGATGCCCCTTGTCCTATTAACACTCTGGCTATGCATAGAGTATATGCTAAGGGAAACATGTCAAGTATAGTTGAAACGATTCCTATCAATATCTCCAAAACCCCTGGCGTTGTGGAAAATGTCTTCGTTGGAGAAAATTGTTCTCCTAAAGAGATTCAAATCTACACTGAATTGTTTAAATAATTTCACGACATTTTTACCTAGTCTTATGAGGAGATGCCAAGCATTGATCCACGTATTGTGGAACATGAGATCACAACTTATCCTGATGTTAATCCTATCCAACAGAAACTTCACCTAATCAATCCTCGCAAATCAATGATGATAAAGGATGAAGAAGAGAAACTCATCAATGTTGGTTTCATCTACTCCGTGCAATTTACAGAATGGGTATCGAACCCTGTTCCAGTCAACAAGAAGCAAGGTACAATCCGCGTATGTATGGAATTTCGCGACCTGAACAAAGATTGCCTGAAAGACAATTTTCCAACCCATTTATTGACTAGATCTTCGATGAATGTGTGGGTTGTGAAGTATTTTCTTTAATGGACGGTTTTTCCGGGTACAATGGAATTCAGATCAAGCCCAAGGACCAACATAAAATGGATTTTATTTGTCCTTGGGGTACATTCGCGTATATAAAAATGCCTTTTGGTATTAATAATTCTTGACCCACGTTTCAGTGGGCCATGTCGTTTTATTTTCATGACCTCAAACACATATTCAAGGCATGTCTCGATGATCTGGCATCATGTTCTCGCAAGAGATATGATCATACCACCCATTTATGACTGATATTTGAAAGGTGTTGCTAATATCAAATTCACTTGAATCCCAACAAGTGCAGTTTTTGCATGACATCGAGACGCTTGTTAGGATTTATCGTGTCAAATAGAGGAATCATGGTCGATCCTATGAAGGTTGAGGCAATAGTTCAATTTCCTCCCTCGCACACAATTCCCTAGCTTTAGAGTCTACAGGGGAAAGTAAATTTTCTTCGGCATTTTGTTTCTAATTATGTCGAGATTACTAAAGGGTTCATGCATCTCTTGAAAAAAAGGGGTCCCATTCTATTGGGATGAAGCAACTCAACTCTCTTTTGACACATTGAAACATGCCCTGATGCCTACCCCTCTACTCATTCCTCCTAATTATGGCAAGGATTTCTTGTTATATTTGGCTGCCACAGAGTTTACTATCGACATGGTCTTGGTTTAAGAGGATGATGCACTCGAAGAGCATGCTATCTACTATCTTAGCCGAGGCCTAGTTGGACCGAAACTCAACTACACACATGTTGAGAAACTCGCTTTGGTAGTTGTGCACGTTGTCCAACGGTTCCATTATATTTTTCTCCTCAAGACCACCATCATAGCCATTGTCAACCCTTTTCAATATGTGTTAACATGATGGGTCATCGGCGGGAAAATCAATCGATGGATAGTCTTCCTGCAAGAGTTTGACTTGGATATTGTTTCGGAAATATCTAAAAATTCCTTGGTCTTTGCTGAACTAATCTCAAAACTTCCAATCGAGAGTGGTGATATTTCACCTAAAGAGTCATCGATTAATGGAGATATTTTTCTGATCACATAATCAGACCCTTGGTATGGAGATATAATAGTGTATCTTCAGACTTTGAAGTGCCCTTCTTTTTCTTCTCGTGATTAGCATCGACGAATATGCTTACAAGCACAGAACTATCTCATCCTTGATGACACTTTATATCGTTGAGGAGTGGAATGCATTCTCCGACGATGTCTTACTCACGAAGAAGCAAATCTTGTTTTAAACATCTGTCACATAGGAGCATTTGGAGGTCATCTGTTTGGGTTGGAAACAACCCAAAATATTCTTCACGCTGGATACTTTTGGCCCTCATTAATCAAATATTATGTTGAGGTGGTAAAGAAGTGTCACCCGTGCCAGATCTTCTCCCAAAATATGTGGGCACACCTAGCTCCCATGTTTCTAGTTATTGTTGTCAGTCCCTTCACCAAGTTTGGGATTGATTTCACTACATGTCACCCAGTTTCGGCCAGGGGGTATCTCTATATCATCGTAGCGGTAGACTACTTTACTAAATGGGTCAAAGTTATGCCGACATTTAAAAATGATGAGGAAATGGCTACCTGTTCATTTTAGACTAGATCGTAGCTATGTTTGGTATTCCGAAGGAGATTGTCATAGACCATGGTAGTCACTTCTAGAATAAAATGATGTCCGAATTAACATAAAAAATATGGTTTAAACATGAACATTTTTCACCTTACTACCCACAAGAGAATGGTCAGGTAGAGGTCATTAATAAATCTTTGAAGGATATTATACAACGAATAATTAATTCGGCCAAGTCAAATTTCCATTTGATCTTGTAACTGGAACTTTGGGCTTATTGGAGTTCAGTCAAGACTGTTACAGGTTTTTCACCTTTTCAACTCGTCTACGGGCTGGAGGCAGTCTTTCCCATTGAATGTCAAATCCCTTCTTTGAAGTTGGCAGTGGAACTATTTCTCGACACTACACCGCTTGAAGAACGTCTTTTATATATTGAGTAGATCGATGAGTAGTGTTGATATGTATCCTTGGCCAACGAGGCTCACAAACAATGCGTTAAGTGTGAGTATGATCGGTCCATCCACCCTTGTATTTTCTCTGAAGGCGATCTTGTCCTGGTCTACGACCAATACAAAGATTCCTTGGGGGAAGGAAAGTTTAAACCCATGTGGTTTAGATATTTCATTGTGAAAGAAGTCTTAGAAAAGGGTGCTTACCGTCTAGTTGATTTCGAGGGTAACTCTTTATCGAATCCTAGAAATGGGATCTACCTTAAGAAGTATTACACTTAGGTTAGCCGCCTGACCATGACTTCTTGTATATATGTATAGTCTTTTATACAGTTTTGTCTCTTTGTTTTATAGATGTGTAGTTATTGTGTTTTCTTTTCACTGTGGCAGATGTCAAGTGAATATAAGGTTTATGTTGGGTTTATGGATGGTGCTCGCTGACACAATCAGAGGCGTCCTTCCGCAACTTGGGTGATTTTTACACCTTTTGGTCAATTTTTGTCTTCTGGAGGTATTTTTTCGGGGGAAGCAACCAATAATGTTTCCGAGTAGAGTGAAGTAATAGAGTTACTACGTGATGCCTTGTCACATGGTATTTCTCACCTCTGGGTCTATCTGGATGCTCAATTGGTTGTGTTTCAGTTAAATGGGATATACTGTGTCTATGATCCCACCCTTCACTGACAATTCCTTAGGGTACGTCTCTTAGAATGCTACTTTGATTATATTACTTATATTCATGTTCCTAAGAGATTCAATAAACTAACTGAAACATTGGCTAATCAAGCATTAGATTGGCATGCTGCTCATACATAAAAGTAAAAACACAAGCATTCACATGTAAAATACATTTGTACAAAATGTTTATCCATAAGGAAAAAATATGTATATATAATATATCCCCAAAATGGTGTCATAAGTACAAAGTGGGCCATAAAGCCTCAAATAGAGCCGATATACATCATTGGGCTCAAGCCCTCAATACAGAGCACAAAAATTTCCCTTAGCACATAAGTGGTCCAAAAATAACTATGGTCTTGGCCTATTGGCCCTACTGTAATGAACTACGACGTTTGCAAGATGCCAGAACAACTGGACCCAAGTCCTGGGCACCCCTACTACACGTGGTTGCATGGTAGTGGGAAGGTCCTCTATCTCTGCCATGGGCACTGCATGAGTGAGAGCCATCTGATTTCTCTCTACTCGTCACAATACTCTCTTAGCCTCCCCGACTGGGGGTTCTCCTGCAGCTGCTGGTCTGACCTCTGGTCGGGGAAGACGCCCGGTCCTGGTGAAGTCAACTGGTCACATTGGTCCCACATATGTATATAACATATATTTGAGTCAGTACTTTGACATTAACATAAAAAGGATAATATTTAAAAATTTAAAAATTAAATAACTTTAAAATTATGTTTACCTATCTCGTCGCACTCCTCGCTAGGGGGCATGGGCATATCATGATCCCTCAGGAAGTTCATCACTGCATATGGATAGTCCTCGATAACATGAATCTAATGGGCCCACCAATCACAAAATTTTTCATCAAAAGTCTCCTGGGTTCTCCCTCCACCCTTTCTAGGAAACAAAGTTGCCTAGTTGAACAATGTTGGAAAGGAGGCAATATGCCCCCGTACTGTCTCCCTCGGACTAGGACTAGGCACTCTCTCAAAGAAGAAAGTGCATAACACAGTTTCGAACCCACATTTCTTGTTCATCCTTCTATAACAGTATGTGAATTATTTCTTCATGCATGTAAGCATGGTAGCACTCCTGTAAAAAATAGTGGCATCCATGCATTAAAATGCACAATACATCTATGCACGAGATGCCTGATGAAGTGTTGTGGATCCTGTGATCCTCCCAATCATCAAGAGTATGATTTGAAGGTGGAGGCTTGTGATCTTGTGTATCGACACCTAAGATCCTACTTTCTTGGAACCAACCTCACAGTGCATCCCGATGTAATCCTCTATGTTGTACGACCCCGAAGGAAAGGTCCTCAGATTGATCGGTTCCCCCCTTCTAGAGATGTTGGTCAAAAAATAGATATCCTATGTCATTGGAGTCAGTGATTGGCCCTCTAACATGAACACCTTTGCATCAGAATGCCAATACTCTACCAAATGGTTCAACAATCTAGGTTGTGCCCTCATGAATGGACACTGGAAGAATTTCCACATGCCACATTGTTTCAACATAACAATGGCCCTGGGATCCTCTTCTACCAAGATGTTTAGTTCCTCATATTCCCTTTTCCGCCAATGGGCATACATCCCGCTGCACAAAATTTGGAAGGGATTAGCACTTGTTTCATTATTTCTAAACATTAAAATAGATGTATGATGGCTTCCTTTAAGACAATCGCGTATGTACATGGGCTAAGTGTTATTTTTCCTGTGTACATACACGGGTTGAGAGTGGAAAACCTGCGTACATGCAGGCCTGACCATTTTTCAAAGGCACGCACCTTCCAAACATAAAATTTAGCATGAAAGGAAGCATGAAAATGAAAGTGAAGGTTATTTGTACTTGCTTGGTCCAAGTGTGAGGATCTTTCGTCCACCGTAGCTCCTTGAATTTGCATTTTAAGGAAGAAGGTTTTTGACCTTTTTGGTTATTTTCCAAATTGCAATGGTTAAAATGCATTTCCCAACTCTATTTATAGACTCTTTTGGCCATTTCCCCCCTAATTTGATCCCCTTTTCCCTTTTCTTGACTTGCTGGCTTTTCAAGTTTGATTTTGAGATATCTTTGGATTGTTAAGATGAACTTCTTCTTTTAGTTTGGTGTTTTTATTGAGATGGGTTACACTTATATCATCGCATGGAAAAAGTCATTTTTTTCAACTATTGCATATAGGTTAGGTTTTCACCCCCTGCATTTTGCATATAGTTGAATTTTCCACTTTGCAATAGGATCGATCCCACCAAAGTGCGACACATAACTTTCTCAATTTCTTTAAAAGTGTCATAATTAGGTGGTGGAGACTTCCTCTACATGGATTCCCTAGGTAGATCCTTTGTTTCATTTTGGCGTCCATGCTGTGAGTTTTATCCATTGGATCGGGAGTCCTTTTTAGTCCCGCCATGATTACATATTGAAGCATCATTCTTCTTTCTAGTCATCATTCTTGGCTCTTCCCACGTGACTGCATAAAGAGCATGGTTTGTTGTCTTTCAAGCTCGCTTAAGCTTTGAAAGCAACATATAACGAGAGTTCATTTATTCTTTTTGGTCTCGTCTGGATTACTTGAGAAAAGAAACCCCCCTAGAGTCTTCTTTAAGCCCTTTTCAGACTCTCTAAAATTGAAAATATTGTCGAGCGATCTTGTTGCCCTTCATGCTCACCACACTAAAATTTGAAGGCACATTTGTTTGGTGGTAGTTTACCCCTTTTTTGGTTCGGATAATTAATTTATGAATAAATGTATGACCTAGGAACTTTGGTTCACTAGGAGAGTATTCTTAGGCATAAGCTTAACCCTTTTTCAGGCCTGAGGGACTAAATTTTTGAAAAAGGGACATTCTCCTTGGTTTTGGTTTATCTCTTTTTCTGGCCTTGGAGGTTACTTACGAAAAAGGAAGCCCCTCAGAGTCCCTAAATATGAAAATATCGTCAAGTGACCTTGTTCCTTTCACACTCATTAATTGGTTCAAAAAGAACATCTATTTGGCATAAGTTTAACCCTTTTTACGGCCAATAGATTATCCAGGAAAAAGGTACGCCTTGGGAGACTTGTCTCGCCAGGACAATTCTCCTAAGTTATAATTTATACTTTTTCAGGCTAAGGAGACTAAACTTATAAAAAGGCAATGAGTCCATAGTTAATTTTCAGACTCCTTAAAATTGAAAAGATATTGAAGTGATGTTGTATCAATCACACTCGTTAAAATGGTTTTGAAGAGATGTATTTTCGGTATAAGTTTAACCCTTTTTAGAACCGACTAGATTAACTATGAAAAAGGAACACTCTGGAGTTTTATTTTAGCATTTTTTCAGACTCTCTAAATGTGAAAAACCACCGAGCTTACCTTCGTTGGGCTCGTAAAAATTCACATGGAAGGAGTCCTGTTGTGTCATATTTAATCACATCGCATGTCTCATCCTTGTGTCTTTGGCCTAATGCTGACATCATGTTTCTATTAACTGAACCTTCAAAGAATTCCATAAATGCAAGCCTTGCAACACTTTTTTCCCTTGTGATCTGACACCTTTACCCATGGAGGAATTTTCTCGAGTGTCCTTATCCTAAACATGTCTCCTTTCACTGAGCATTAGTATGTTCCATGCTCTTGGAACTAGTTTTCTTGCCCGAGACACTCGTTCCTCCTTTGTAAAGTAGCATTCTTTTATTCTTTTTCAAGCTCATTAAAAAATTGAAAAAGACAAAAAAGTCAAATATTCGAAAAAGAGGGGATGGGATATACATTCTCTTTTTTCAACAGCAAGAAAATCGCCCTTGGACAAAGCACATCCATATGTTTGTTCACCAAGCATTCAGATCTAGTATGAACTTAGGAAGCTATTTTCGCTACATAGAGTTGTGTCCTCCTCAGTTTGTTTACTCTTCCAAACATATGGAGAATTTTTGGTGCCTCCTGTATCACGAACTTATGTCAATATTACGTTTCCTGAGTCTCATCATATTTTCGTGATTTTTTCCAAGGGAATTTGTATCCAACCTAAGTCGTCCATTATGAAGTTTGTCTCTTGACCTTCATGAGTCGACCATCCTAAGAGTCAATGTAAGTTTGGATTCAAAATCAATGAAGTTGTATGCCTATGATCGAGATCTTCCAGTCTTTCCCCGACGACATGTCGAAGACCTCAAGATAGTGAGTATAATACTCCTATTGTACTCCTACCTGAGCTTTTGAATATCTTGAAGTTATCGATCGAGATATGATGTCCTCATCTCCAACGACATGCGTCAATGCTTCTTGAATATGCATATGGTATTGTACTTAAATATCATCAAGTGATTTTGATGTAGATCCGTTGTGTATTTCTCATGGCTACAATTTATATAGAAATTTATATGACATGGATCTGTAGTGTACTTGATTGTCAGCCATGCTTATTTCATCCTGAGCATGGGTATTCCCGGGTCAGAGAGATTATCATTGTTTTGCAGATGGACTGCTCCCGAACACTCGTCCCAGACTCACTCTACTCTGTGCCTTCCCACTGGTGAAGATATTGTAATTTATTTCGGCCATGAGTTTCTCTTCTGACCTCACACATTATGGGGCATCTCTTATAGTCCAAAATTTGTTTACCTATGCATACGTGGCATTGGCCTTTCCACTTACATATTTTTCCAAAATTATGTCGAGGCTTCTTCTTAAAAAAACTATTTTTTGGAAAATGGGTGTGCCCTGCTGAAATGATAGCCCCTGTACACACACGCACTACATACTAGTTATCCCATGTACATACGCGAGATGCATACTATTTATCTCGCATTTACCTCCAAAAATTGCAAAAAATATATAATTGCAAGGAATTCAATGGAGTTTATGGGCTATCGAGGGTTTATCAACCATTTTACCCATTCTAGCCCATCCCCAAACTGAATAATCATCTTTTTCTCATATAAAAATAGGTCTTGGGGTCTCATTTACAACAATAAGCAAGAGAATTATAAAAAATTTCCAAAATCCCTTCCCCTTATTAGCCCAAGTTTTGCATCCTATTCTTATTTTTTGGCCTCAACATTCCCCTCCAGCCCTTTCTCCTTATACAACCCTTTATCCTTTCCCAAGTGATAAGTTGGTTGTGAGAATCTTGCATGGGATTTATGCACTTGGAGCCATGATAGAGGAGCCCATACCTGGCTCACAAAGCATTTTTCGACGAAGGTTGTAATCTTTTTTATCTTAATATTGAATAAAAGAGTTCATTCATGTCCTAAAACATTATGTTTATATGATTTTATTTATTTATGCATTAATTTCTATATATGAACATTGAAAGTGATAAGTAGAGATTGTATGTGTTGTAGTATTGTTTTCCTAAGATTTTGCAGGTCATCTTTTGGATGAGACTCACAATCTAGGAAGCTACAAAGGAGATAGAGGTCTACACCGACCATAAGGACTAAAGGTGCACCTATTGACCTTCTTTCCTCTCTCTTTTCATTTAGTTTAGATAGTTTTGTGGTAGCTTAGGAATAAAACTATCTTTTAAGGGAAGTCAGTGCTTTGCCTGTACCTAGACCCAATATAGGGGATTTTTCCATGCTAGAAATCCTCATAGGGCTTATCAAATAACTCTTTAACATCGGGGAGGAATTTCCCAGTCTGACTTGAACAATTGGTTGTTGGAATATTGTAGTATGTCATCTTCGAAAAATCAATTGTACAAGTGCGGCTGTGAAATTCCTCCTCAACACCAAAGAGCTCTTTGATAATCTCCCCAAGGTGAAGAAGAGGAGGTCTAGGTATGTGATTTACAAGCGAATTAATGCTATTTATTATGGCGACATGGATGGCGAGAAAGAAATCTTGGAGAAATTCAAGCGAATCACAGAGGAGGAGATGTGGACCAGAGCATTGAGGGAGTGGTTGATCTGAATTATTTTGAGAACGACATGAAGACAAGAATATAACCGATATATAACAAGGAAATACACAAAGATAATGCGGAGAACACATAAATATAGTGAAAATCAACTTATATTAATGAACAAGAGAGAAAAACACTACAGAACACAAACTGGCAGAATGGGGTAGCCTATCTCTGGAAATAAAGAGATGTTGGCTAGGCTTCATTCACAACAATCTTTACATCACACTCCATTGCATGCTTAAAGGGATTTCTTCACTTCAATTATATATGAGAGAGTGAAAGGAGAATTATTTCCATGATTCATGTGGGATAAATTGGACTAAGTTTATAAAATTCCATAGGCATGTAAAACACTAGGACTTCTCAGGTAGTCACCCATCCCAGTACTACTCTAGCCTAAGCGTACTTAACTATGGAGTTATAATGGGATCTGGTACATTAACGCTATGTTGTAGGCATGTACATAAGACCACTAGGAAATCATTACATGATCTCTTTAATTAACAAATGAAGATGACATTACATTCCATTCCCCATCAAAAGGGTGAATATCATGGTTTATCAAAACCACAAGCTCAAAATGGTGATTCAATGGAAAAGGTGGATGGCCAATGAGATCCATCTAGATTATTCCTCCCCCCTTAGGAAGAAATGGTCCCCATTGCATCAATTTCCCTTGGGAGACGAGGAGACTTCTGCTAAATCTGAAGCTTGGTGTGTTTCTTTCCTTGTTGAAGAAGTTTTTCTGCTTAACTTGTTGAAGGTTGTCATGAACCTATTGCTGGAAGGGTTGGATTTGTTCAACAAATATAGTTGCATGATCTACATGAGTGTGGGAGGAATCTTTCGGTGAAGATGCAACATGAAGAGTATGATGGGTTCTATTATAAACTTTCTTGACTGGGTATTGTGGAGGCACCCCTATAGTTGCATCAAGAACATCTTGGTACTCTTCTACAATCTGGTCAATCTTCTTCTGTTGGATAGAAAGGTCTTGGGATGAGTCTGTAGTGGTTAAGTATGCAGTGGTTGCAGTGTCCTTTTGTTCACTTTTTGATCGGATTGTGAAGAGGATAAACTTTGCAGTATGAGAGATTATTTTGTGGCATTGTTTTGGTGGGACAATAGTCGGAACTACCTCTAGTATCCTATGTAGCTGACCCCCCAGAGTAACAATGACACTACAAGGTCGAGACTCATAAACAACATGAGGCCTCCACATATATGGCTGGCCTCATAGAACATCATAAAATTCTAGTGGGGAAACATCACACACTGCCTAATCCTTGAATGGATTGATGTCGTAGGACAAGCGATACTGTTGTTTGACACAAAGATCTTGACCCTAACAAATCCACCCAATGTTGTATGGAAGCAGGTGCGGTGTTGTTGGCAAATCCAACTGCTTGAAAACCTCTGTTGAGATGATGTTCTTTTAGATTCTGCTATCAACAATAAAATGCAGCAGGGTCCCCTTCACTCACATCTGTGAATGGAAGAGTCACTCCCCCTCCTCAAGATCCTCTTATGGTTGGATTGCTGCAGTTGTGACAGTAGAAATGTGTTATGCATCAATGATCTATCTCATTTTATTATTTTTTGAATTAGGGTCCAAGTCGGGGTTCAACTCTTTGTCTTTGATCTTTGCCACCAATGGCTATATTGAGCAACATTCATCAATGTTGTGCCAAGGGATGTTGTGGAACTCACACCAATTTTCGGTGTCTTTCTTAGACTTCCCATTACCATTCTGTGCCTGCATCTAGGACTAGATATCTTGAGGCTGGCCTTCCTTTCTTTGTCCTTCATTATGCGAGTTAGAGTTTCCTTTTCCATGCTTCTCCCACTTACTTTGTTGCTTGATTTTTTTCTCAATTTTGATTGCATATCGATAAGCAACTCCCAGTGAGGAGATGTCCAAGAAATCCATCTTTGTTTGGATGTACCTATGTAGACCATTGTAGTACTTCAAAACTAGGTTCCACTCGGAGTCTTTGATACCCAACTTTGAGTGCAAGGTATGAAATATGTTGGTGTACTCTGACACTGTCTTGTCTCTTTTCTGACACAGAGTTGTCTATCTCATGTATTGGTCATCATAGTTTTTGACAGTGTATAACTCCTCCTTTAGGGTATCTACAAACGCTACCCAAGTGGGTTCTCTCCCAAATAGTGTAGATTCATCTATGGTGTACCTATCCCAGTAACCTTGCCACTAATATCTGACATGGGGAAGGGCTTTAAGGAGCGCGAAGGTGATCTTTTCATTATTGATTTTTTTTTGGACATAGTAATAACCTTCTAGTAGATTCAACCATTTTTCTAGATAATCTGAACCTATTTGGCCTTCAAATAAGGGGATATCAAAATTGACTTGTACCTTGAAGGGTGTCACACTTGCGAAATGGATTCTTATCAAATATGTCTCAACCGCCTCCATAGGTAGTCTTTGAAGGATCTGAGCAAAGTTGTGCATCATCTCGTTCCTCTGTTGCATGAGGAATTCCTCGAGCAACATATTGAAAGGATCTCCTGATTTGTCATCTCTCTTTTATTTCTCCATGAGAGGTCTCTTGCGCCAGCGATATTAGTTTTCCTCAAGAGAAACTAGATCGAGAACCAAATCTCTATACCCTGACCTCGTCGGGGAACTGCTCTAAGAAATGACAAGGAACAACCTTCTCTGATACCACTAAGCCATATTATTTTGAGAACGACATGAATACAAGAATACAACTGATATATAACAATGAAATACACAAAGATAATGCAGAGAACACATAAATATAGTGAAAACCAACTTATATTAATGAACAAGAGAGAAAAACTCTATAGAACATAAACTGGCAGAATGGGGTAGCCTATCTTTGAAAATAAAGAGATATTGGCTACGCTTCATTCGCAACAATCTTTCCATCACACTCCATTGCATGCTTAAAGGGATTCGTTCACCTCAATTATTTATGAGAGAGTGAGAGGAGAACAATTTCCATGATGCATGTGGGATAAATTGGACTAAGTTTATAAAATTCCATAGGCATGTAAAACACTATGACTTCAGGGGCAGTCACCCATCCCAGTACTACTCTAGACTGAGTGCGCTTAACTATGGATTTCTAATGGGATCTGGTGCATTAACATTGTGTTGTAGGCATGTATATAATACCACCAAGAAATCATTACATGATGTCTGTAACTAACAAATGAATATGAAATTACATTCCATTCCCCATCAAAAGGGTGAATATCATGGTTTATCAAAACCACAAGCTCAAAATGGTGATTCGGTGGAAAAGGTGGATGGCCATCGAGATCCATCTAGATCAGTGGAAGAGGATCAAGTCTATGTAGAGGGATGATATGTTAACGATCAAGAGCAGGGAGGTCGTCGCTATTAAGATGGTCTTATTCAAGAAACATGAGGATGTGGCAGAATAAATGGGAGAACATGACAAGGGAAACCAACAACAAAGAGAACAAGAGTTTGTTGCCCATGTGCCCCTTCTGGATGAGAAAGTAATCGAGCACATGGAGAGGAAGAAAAATGATGATATTTTTAGTAAGCATACGGGTGAGGATCTCATGGAGGAGTGGGTCGAGATCAAGGAAATTATTACTATTTAGAGATAAGGCATGCTAACAAAGCTTATGTATCATCAACTATTCTTCCAAATGTGCTTCTTAACTTCTATTAAATATATAATATGGATCTTAGGTCATTCTTGAGATTGACACAATGTTATAATTAAGACATCCACCAAGGTCCTTTCTTGATGAATAGGGAAAAATGGAATTGGGAAGCTCCGATCATAGAGCTTGGTAGTCCTACATATGCCAAAGTAGGGGATGAGGACTTAAAGGGACCGGAGTTGATGTTCTTGGTGCCATTGGCAAGGGCCCTAGTTATAGATACTTTGGGGCTATGAATTTCCTCCCCATCCTAAAAGAGTTATTTAATAACTCCCCTCAAGGTGAAGAAGGGGAGGTGCAGGTATGCGATTTACAAGCGAATTGATTCCAATTCATATTATGGCTACATAAATGACAAGGATGATATCTTAGATAAAGTAGAGCAACCCATGAAGGAGGAGATGCAGGCTAGAGTGTTGAGGGAGTGGCAGAGGATATAGTAGGATATGCGAGGTAGAGCACTGAGGAAGTGATAGAGGATCGAGTCCATGCGCTAAATTATGAGAGGAACTGAAGAGTGATTTCCTCCGTAAAACTTTAACTGTGGAAGTTTTCATACATACTTTGTCAATTAAATTGATTCTTAATGAATTTTTATGTAACAACCGCTCCGGTGCACTTTCAATCACACTGGTGTGATATAAATTGTTTGAATTTTGGTTGTCATTGATGTCAACACTGTGCATGAAACAAGTTCAGATAAATAGAATTGCATCTCACAAAGATCACGCAAGACAAAAACTTTGAGAAATAACACTGCATCGTGTAGAGATCAAAGTGTTGGAAGTCTGGTTGTCATTGATGTCAACAGTGTGCATGACACAAGTTCAAATAAATAACACTGCATCACCCATAGATCATGTAGGACACAAGCCAAGAGAAATAACATAGAGATCGCACAAGACACAATCTTAGGAATAAATAATATTGCATCGTGCATAACAGAAGCTAAGGAGAAAAATTGTTTCATCACACAGAGATCATGTAGGACACAATCTCAGGAGAAATAGTGTTGCATCACACATAGATAGAGCCATTGAATAATATTCTATATCAACAATGATATATGTACCGTGCTTAGTCCATATAACCTAGCACGCGCGACATGGAAGTAATATTAAAACCACATTGTTGAGTTCCCTACTGCATGCGACATGGAAGTAGTATTAAAGCCCCATTGCGACAAGTTTCAAGACATAAGAAGACACAGTATCATTGCGACAAGTTCTGAGACGTAAGAAGGAAAAATATCATTGCGACAATTTTTTGAGAGACATGAGGCACAAACCCATTAATAAAAGTTACGAGACGCAAGAGGCACAACCCATAGTGACAAGTTTCGAGATGTAAGAAGGCACAATATCATTGCGACAAGTTTTTGAGATACATGAGGTGCAAACCCATTAAGACAAGTTTCAAGACTCAAGAGGCACAACCCATTGCGATAAGTTCCGAGACATAAGAAGGTAGATTATCATTGCGACACATTTTCGAGACATGTGAGGTGTAGCACCATTAATACAAATTTGGAGACGCAAGAGGCACAACTCAATGTGATAAGTTCTGAAACACAAAAGGCACAACACCATTGCGATAATTTTTCGAAACACAAAAGAAAAATCCCCACTACGACTTAAGCCACAATTGTTTCCCTAAGCCAAAAACCCTGGAAATGGGTTGAATAAAGTGGCTAAGTGCCCAAGACAATCAAGCATGGAAATTAACTATCAATATTGAATCCTTATCACGATCCAATGATAGCCAAGTTTTGACGAAACTAGAGTGTTGTGTAATGATGAAAGTGACAATCTTAGTCATATTTTTAAGAGTTTCTCAGATCGACCATTCCATAAGAAAGATTGACATAATAAAGAACTAAACTCAATCAATTTAAAGGGGATTTGCAATTCAATTTAAGTTAATGTCAATAGCAACCTATTATTAATGAAGATGCACATAGGGATTTGCAACTTCCTTTCAAGTTGGTGCTTGAAGAAAACAGGGGGTTGGTGCCTCCTTTCAAGTTGGTGCTTAAATAATATAGGGGGTTGGAGCCTCCTTTCAAGTTGGTGCTTGAAGAAGAAAGGAGTTTTAGCTTCCTTGAGTAGGTGCTCATAAAAGAAGGATATTGTTTTCTCCAAGATTTGATGCTCTAAAGAGGATTGGTTTCCTTCACAATCACAAATCATTCTTTATAAAATCTGTAATCCATTTTAATCATATTTGTATAATTGATTTTAAATACAAATCCATTTTTGATCTATTGTGGTGATT
>JASDQU010816795.1:27209-41656 GCA_032191745.1 Picea mariana
TTGGARAAAAAKAATAAACAAAAATGCACCTAATATCCATGTACACTTTGGATTCTTGAATTCAATTGATTTACTTTGGTCTTTAACTCAAATTTCCACTAATTCAATTTATTTTATTAATTCARTTGATTTTATTTGATCTTTAACTCAAATTTCTACCACATCCTACTCTTCACTTAAATGGAGAAATCAATTGCACACAAAATCTATTTTTCATTACGTATTCACACAATATAAACACATTTAGAAATTTGTTGTGAGATCCAACTTATTCTAAACTTGGAGAGAGAGGTTGAGAGAATATGTTCTGAGATGCAACAAATCCAAAACAATCGCTAACCAATTCTATTGTAAGCAATATCTCCAACACACCTCTCTATCGAAATCAAAACTAGAATTACTCAAATTCTATGTTAAGTCATGAGATGCAGATGCCCATGACATGGTTTCAATTTCATTTCCTTGATATTTATAAGAGCCTCATCGTACTTCTTTTCTATATCCTCCCAAGTGAATAAAAGAATAATATTAAATGCCCTCCCAGGGATGAAAACAATCAACTTCACTTTACAATTTTTGGTAACGTGGCAATCAAATGTATAATCATTTAATTCAAATTTCTCTCTTATGTGCACTTTAAGAAACAAAAAAAAATGGAGGGTTCAATTTCTTTCGCTTGTACAATAATGTTGGATAAAACCGTGAAACCTTGATCTAAGAAAAACCACCACAAAGTCAGAAAATTTATGTAACACGAAATAAAGCAAGGGGGTCTTTGTTGGAGAAAGTACTAGATCAATTGAGGAAGTTATCACGTGATCAACCCAAATATATTCACTACTAAAGTAATAACCCTTGCACCAAACAAGGTCATTAAGATAGTAACCAATGAGACTACTAATCAAGCCACTCCACTAGCTTAACACATCTAAGTTACACATCTACCTTGCGATGTACTTGTCCATGCTTTCGCAACCAAAAATGGGTACCCACTTGAACCCAATTTCAATTTTTGGCCATTAGCCATCCAAAATCACCATAAATAAAATAAGTATCACTTTCAAAAGAATGTTAATATATTATGAGTTCATGCTTGAGTGTGGTTTTAAAAGGTAGTGGAATATTCAAACATATGCCCATTTTTTTCTTAAGCATAATCACACAACAATGCATACAAAGATTCAACGTAACAAAAAATTAAGGGTTACATTGTGAAACTATAAAATATCGAATGTGCATTATCTTTGGAAGAAATTGATCTAAGAATATATGTTTCATTAGAGTGATTCACCACCCAAACATATACATATAGTGTAGATGCCACCCCCAAGTTGGGCTAAAAGGCCACTATGGTGGAAAAACAAATTACAGACTTACAACTCACTCCACCCAACACATTGTTAATATCATGACTAATGAATTTGCTCACTACAACACACTCTAGGCACCTCATTCAACATTTAACTAACCATGAAACTCTCTTATCACTTCCATGCACAATAAAACTTGGAAATTTGTAACGACCCCTGTCGTTACGACAACATGCGACGCATAACCAGTGCAATATGTATCTTTTTTCTAAACTAGGAAGGTAACAATGACAACAGTCAATCAACGCAACTTGATGATGAATCTAATGAATGCAATTCGGGCAACAGAAAAACATACGACCTAGCATACTAGCACATCAAGCAACTGGAAGCAACATATGACAGTCAATCAGGCAAAAAATAGAAATGACTACCCTCCCATCCTACCCTGTAAGGTTAGGAACTCTAGGACACATAAGCAACGCTCAAACCCAGGTTCCCATCGATTTTGACCATTTAAGGTCTCAAGGCTGGCGACTGTTTTGAGGAACAAGGAGGTGTCTACATCCTGCCCAACACAAGGAAGACCATGCCTACTAATCAAAGGCAACATCAATCAATCCAAACGTAACAGTTTTAACGACACACTAGCTAGAAACCTCCCAGCGAGCAGGAGACAAAAACATTAATGTTACAAAACAAGTACAACCTTTCTTAAAAAACAACATCATCCACATCGGGAGGTGCATGACCCTAAGCCAAGCTTCATATGCTCTTATCGATCAATGCGCGCAATGATCCAATCATAAGATACCATGTCGCCACAATGCGACAAAAGCTCTAGGGACCCATGCGCAAAAAAATACTTCTAAACCTTCAACCCAACATAAAATCCAATGTGCCTGAAATCCAATTAGCACTGACATACAATATACAACACCGTTAGATGAAGGCGCTCTAAACAATCAAGCAAAGATGGATGCAGAGTGATTATATGTGACACATTTAAATTGACACAATGACTAGATGTAATTCAGTAGTAATTTATTGTAATAAGGACTAAATCACAACATAAGTAGCCAACCACCATCTAAAAGTAAAGGCACCTAACCATCATCAAGCAACATTATACCTTCCATTCATTTACAACCCGTTTACATCATTCAAAAGAATAGAGCAACTTATAATTAATAAGGGCAAGTTACAATTTTCATAAGCGGATTTTAATAACATCAATGAGTTCAAGGGTTCCTTAATTAGATCCCCGTCGTAAAAAAAAATAAAACTATTAAGGGCATTAATGCAATAATCACAAATATACAATTAAAACTGCTGCTATACAACTAAAACTATTGTGAGACGTAAATCACAACAACATAATTAAAATAATTAAAACTATTAGAAACGTTAATGCAATAATCACAATATGCAATTAAACTATTGCTATACAATTGAAACTTTTATGATACGTAAAATACAACAACATAATTAAAATAATTAGAACAATTAAAAATGTTAACGCAATAGTCACAATATACAATTAAAACTGATGCAATACAATCGGATCTATTATGAGAAGTAAATCACAACAACATAATTAACATTTAAAACTATGCATAACAATCGTAATCAGAACAATCATATCGTTATCATAGGTTCAAATTTTGGCATTTAAACAACACGGTTATGTCCCCCTCAAGGATCTGGTAAAGGGCAAATAATTTCTGAGATTAATTCGATATGAAATAACCACTGCAATGCAGCCTCAGTTAATTGAATCGGCTTCAACTCCAACCACTAATTTTTATAACTACTTATGATATTTAGAACCTCAGAATAATTAAATGATATCTCTGTGTTTTTATTAAATAGCTTTGTATTTATTCACAGGGTATTAAAGGTTGGGCGCACTTGACCCCAGGGATCTCGAAATTAGAAAAAATTACACTCACCAGCTCTCCGATCGGAGTGCGACAATGTATTCAAAACACAGACAATGCCTCCAAAGTAGAGAACCATTATCTCATTATTTTATTTTGAGATATACGTTAAAGTGAGTCTTTGTCTGCAAGTAGCTAGTCACTCTGTGCACCATCAACATCATCACTGGTTATAATTGAAATTTATTGGAAACCAACCAAATTGAACTTTGAAGTCATACACAATTGAGGATTAAGAAACCCATCACATAGATTAATAGAAATGGTGTTCCCATAAAAATATAGACTAGGGTTTTTAGGCCATTACTCACGTCAAGGATATGTGCAAACAACGATGCCATCAATATTCAAGACCCCTACATTCATTTGTTCTGTTTAAAAAGAATAATAAACAACACAAACATTAAAAAAAAGAAATGAAAATTTGACGATTTGCTAAAGGGGGTCATGGTTTAGTGGTAAAGACAGTAGTATATAAGGCCTCAGTGGTGACCGACCTTTTCAAGCCAGTTGTAATTCTTATGTTTGAGTAAAAGATATTAAAGAAAAAGAACTGAGGAATAAGAGGATAATGATACACATACCCAGGTAAGAAGCGATTCATAGACAAAGGGGATCATTGCCAGGTACGGAAAAATGTACACAGACCCACATTAACTTGCAAACAGAGGATCAAGAAGACATAATATGCTTCCAGGTTTGGCATTGAGAAGATTGGGATTTACTCGTGTCCTTATTCTATTTTGTTGTTTAGCGTCCATCCACGGTCATTTGTTGACGGTTTGGGAGCATTCAAGCTATACAAGTATCCATATAAGGGAAATTATATAAATTAAAAATCAATAAAATATTTTATTGGTGTCTTCTCTTTACACTAAGTAAGGATCGTAATAAGTTTATGTAAACGGAATACCTGAATATCACTCAATTTAATTCATAAATTTTTAATTGCATTGAATAAGAATCAATCTATATATATAAACTTCTTAAAATATACACAAGAGTTCATCATAAATTTAAGTTGGGCATAGCAACAGAATGGATTCGCTTTCTTAAATGAATCCAGGCAACAACAACAAAATTAAAACCACGCACATTTGGAGGATTCGAATCCCCCTCATTCTATCCACGGCTAAGGGTCTGGCAAAAAATTTAAAGCGGTAAGTCCAAAATAAAAACAATACACAGTCCTAAAACTGAATTGCATTAAAAGGATTTACAATTTGCAGAGAGGTTCCTTAGGTAAGAGGGAGGGTTGCGTTAGGTTTCTGGTGTGTTAAAGTCTGAGTGCAAAACAACAAAATAAAAGAGAATTCCAAGCTTCAAAATTATGATATAACCCAACAGAACAACCGACCACCACTCAGGCATTGCAAGCAAGAAAACCCAAATGTAGCTAAACACTCAAATACAAGGCACAAGGTCAACATATCCTAGTAATCCACAACGCGCTATCTATCTCACCATAACATATAATCATCAAATTCAACAACATAGATCTAATGTCAAGTCTAACTAATATACCACTGAAATTTTAAAGCGTATCGTAGCCGTAGGCAAATGATATGAAGTTGTTGTCCCGCATGTGCGCTCCGTCCAGCTTTGGCTTTCCAACCGATGAGACCTCACTGGTACCTCCCAACCAACGCTAGGGGTACTCTTTTTCCACATGAGCCCCCTGAGCCGCAAAGGGACCATGCGCAAAATACCAGAGAATGCTAGCACCTAGATCGCCTCGCAAAGTCAAGCTACCACTCGTTACTTGAGTTGGGTATCCCAACTCCCGTAAGAGAAAATTCAGTCAAGATGAATTCTGGCAACGTAACCTTACGCAAACCAGACGTGATCCATAATCCTCCTCCGCCATCCTTTTTATAGATTTTTCAAGTGATTAGTTTCCCAAACCCTCATTAGATTCCTTTTTCATTTATTTAATTTGGAAAAACCTCCCCCGCACACATGTCGCCCGATCCCCTAGTTGCACCAATTTATTATTATTAATTAATTAAATTTTCCTATTTTCTTCACCCACCTAAAATCATTCCTAAAAATTCTCCTCGGTGTCCTATTATTCCCTTACAATTCTTAAATGGCTTACGCCTTACTTAAATCCTAGTTGAGTTCATAGATAGAAAGTTCCAAAGGCTAGATTCCTTACTAAGTTAGACATTCCCCTTTTTCTTTAAGTTTCCCCTTTTCTTTAATTTTCCCTTTTTCTTCAAGTTTCCCTTTTTTTCTTTAAGTTTCCCTTTTTCTTTAAGTTTCCCCCTTTTTCTTTTTAACTAAAAATTAGAATTAGCAAGTGTAGACAAAAAAAACCATTTACCCTTTTAATAAATTTAATCCTCCATTATAATTTTTACTTTAATAATTAAAGTTTGAATTTCTTACCCACCTTTTTGTTCCATTTCTATATAGTTTTTCTTTGTTCACATGTTCTACTTAGACCTAGATTTTGATTTCACTAGGCTGGGCGACCATTTTTAAGGGAACTTTTATTTATTAAACTTTACTCATACCATCATCTAATTTAAGGCCGACCAAGTCCTAAGGAGGCATAGTTTTCTAGGAACTAGGTTTATTAACTTACCACAGTTAAAATCAAGAAGTTACCTTCAAGACACACTACGTGCTCCAAAGGTGCCACTCGCTTGCATTCCTGTTTATTTGCGCAACGTGCCCTTCAAAACGCACTACGTTCTCCAAGGGTGTCACTTGCCTCTTGACTGAATTTGGTAGATGTCAAACCCCTGGAGTCAATACTCCATGAGGTGATATTGTGGGAGACTAAGGACCTCTATGGAGTAAGGAAACTGTCTTATTGTGTGCCCTTTAGAATCATCGTGAGCGACTATCCCAGTCTGCCCTCACGACATCACAGGTCTTCTTGAACTAGGTAATCATAAACCTACAGTTCGAGCCACGGTGAGAGTGCTAGTAGGTTGTGGTAGGGCTGCTACCATAGCTCTCCCTTGATGTCTCTGGTTGTCATGCATGACCCATTTACTTTGGATGTGAGTCCGGTTGGAAATCTATCGTCAGCCTGCATCCATCAATGAAAACATGTTAGCAATAACAATCAACATCATAATATATAATCATATGTACAGATGACACATCAACAACATCATAACATAATAGTACACTCCTTGACTCGATCCAGAGTCCAAGGAGTTTCATCGATGCCTCGGCATCCTCTAACGTCTAGAGCCCTACACACTCAGGAGAACCCAATCAATATCACCTATCGATGTAAATACAACATAAATAGCATATCATCAAATTGACAATATCTCATAATCATAATAAAAAAAACCAATAGTATAATGACCCAGATCACTTGTACGCAAGTGTCCTCAAAGAATAAGTCCACTTACACCCCCTCTTGTTTTAAACTTCGTCTCGAAGTTTCACAGTATGTAAGTGCCTAAATAATGTGTATCACAACATAATATGTCTAGCTATCAAACAAAGATGGAAACTGTTGACACATATCATATGCATCCTCTCGAGTCGTCGAGTGTGGACTATAGTTGTCCCACTGGACCTTGACCTGATATACTGTTCAATGCCATAGTTGTGGAATGTGATGGTACAAGATGTGTATTGGCTCTTTTGTGAGCGCACCCTCATCCGATACCTACAAGGAACTCATGTCAATAATATGTGTAGGATCACTAACATATTGACTCAAAACAGATACGTAAAAAACATTGTGCATACGCCTCAAAGAATCAAGAAAGGCTAGTCGATAGGCCATCGACCACTTTTTTTCCACAATCTCGAAGGGTCCCAAGAACCTAGGAGAGAGTTTAACACCCTTTCCAAACTTGATCCAAATCTTATGAGGTTTCACCCACAAGAAGACTCGATTTCCAAATTCATAACTACGGTCGAGACGATGCGCATCGACATAACTCTTCTGTCTATCCTGTGCTTCCTTGATACTTTGTATTATAGTTTTCATTTGGCCTTCCATTTCTTGGATCACTTCGAGTCCCATTAGGACCCTATCCTCAATCCAATCCCAACTCAAAGGCATCCAACACAGTCACCCATAAAGAAACTCGAAAGGCGCCATCTTAATGGTGCTTTGATAACTGTTGTCGTATGCAAAATCTACCAACAAAAAAAACTCTTCCCAATGCTTCTGTTGGTCCATCATGTACATAAGCAACATATCCTCCAATATTTGGTTTGTTCTTTCGGTCTTCTTTTCTATCTTTGGGTGATATGCAGTACTAAAGCTAAGTTGGGTTCCCAAGGCCTCTTGGAAACTAGTCCAAAATCGTCCTGTAAACACCGATCCTCAATCAAATATAATATTCTTAGGCACGCCATGAAAACTCACTATATATCTAATGAAAACTCTTCCTATGTCAGGTGCCTAATACATTGTATGCACAGGAATAAAATGAGCACTCTTCGTCAGAGTGTCAACAACCAAAAAAATTGAGTCATGTCTCCTTGTTGTCAATGGAAATTAAACCATGAAATCCATCAAAATGACCTCCCATTTCGATTCTGTAATAGCATGTGGTTGTAGTAATCCTTCCGGATGTCTATGTTCAACCTTCACCTGCTGACATTCTAGACATCTTTCCACGTGGCTGACTATTTCTGCCTTCATTCCTTTCCAGAAGAATAAGGGTTTAAGTTCTTCCCTCATCTTCGTGAGTCTAGGATGAACCATGTACACTACTCTATGAGCCTCGTTTAGGATCAAAATCCTCAACTCGTTGTTGGGCGATACGTAAATTCAATTTTTAAATATCAATAATTCGTCGTTGTCCATAGTAAACCCCTAAAATTTTGGTACCATCATTGTGTTTTGTCTGATAAAATCCTTGACCTCTTTGTACCATTCATCGTCATGCTGTAAAGTTAAAATATTTTCACGTAGACTCGTCTAAAGAGGCATCACCAAAAATATGTGTGGTCTCTGACTCAACGCATCAGCCACTCTATTCACTATTCCTTTTATGTAAGTAATCACAATATTGTACTCACTAAGCAATTTAGACCAACGTCGTTGTCGTGCGTTCAAGTCACTTTGCGTAAAGATGTGTTGTAGACCACAATGGTCCATTTTTAGTTCGAATTTTCATCCAAAAGGTAGTGTCTCTAAACTCTCAAGGAATAAACAATGGCTAACAACTCCAAATCATGTGTCGCATAGTTCTCCTCATGCCTTCTCAACTTTCTCGAGATGTAAGCGATTACTCGACCGTCTTGCATCAAGACTCTGCCTAAGCCTTCCTTAGATGTGTTAGTGCATACCAAGAATTCCATGTCCATGTCAGGGACCTTTTGTATCAGTGATGTCGTCAACATCTCCTTGAGCCTCTGAAATGCCTCTGCACATTTCTCGGTCCAAAAAAAATTCTTGTCCTTCTTCTGCAATTCTCTGATCGGATTTTCTATCTTAGAAAAAACCTCGATGAACCGTCGATAATATCCCGCTAAACCCATGAAGCTACGCACTTCTGGGACATTTGTCGGTGCATGCCATTCCATAATAGCCTCGACCATTGCTAGATCCACAATGATACCTTTGTCGGAGATGACATGGCCTAATTAGTGAATCCTCGATTGATAAAATAAGAATTTCAATAGATTCCCAAACAATTTGTTCTCTCATAGACACTGTAGTACAATGCACAAGTTCTCTTCATGCTCCTCCATCGTCCGAGAGTAAATCAAAATATCTTCAATGAATACTTGGATGAACTTGTCTAAGTATTCATGGAACTCCCCATTCATCAAACTTATAAATACCATAAGGGTGTTCGTCAATCCAAACGGTAAAATAATAAACTCGTAATGTCCAAACCTCATCTTAAAGGCGGTCTTAGAGATGTCGTCCTCCTTCATCCGTAAATGGTGATACCCTGATCTCAAATCGATCTTTGAAAACACAGACACGCCTTTTATATGATCAAACAGATCATCAATTTTTGGCAATGGATATTGATTCTTGATTGTTTCCTTGTTCAAATGACTATAGTCAATGCAGAGTCTCCACGACCCATCCTTCTTCTGTATGAAAATAACAGGTGCACCCCACTATGACACACTTCGACATATAAGTCATAGGTCCAACAACTAGTTCAGTTTCATTTTCAACTCTTGTAACTCAGGGGTCAACATCCAATAAGGAGTTCTTGCTATCAGTTCAGTTACTGATTTTAGGTCGATGGTAAATTCCAATTCCCTCTCAAGAGGAAATCCTAGAAACTCCTCTGGGAAGACATCCACAAACTCTTGTACTACCAGAAGGTTTTCTAGCCCTTCCACCATTCCCTTTTCATTTAACACAAGGATCACATAAATATTTCACCCTTTTTGCATGCGCTTCCATAGCTGTAGGGAAGATATGAGCCCTAGGGAGACTCCCTAGTTCCAACCTAAAATCACATGTCTCTGTCCCTCTTCATTGACCAAGCTCAACTGTTTCATCTTACAGTTGAGTATCACCTCATGCGATTCCAACCTGTCCATACCGATCACGATGTCATAAGACCCTAATATCCTAACATACATATTGTCCCTTATGAAAAACTCTCCCAGGTTAAGGCTACAACCCGTAACCTTCCCTCCAACGTTCTGCTTGGCTCCCGAAGCCATTTCTACAAAGCTAAACTCATCTTGTTTGACTTACTTTACCTTAATTCTTTTTAGTGCTACACCATAAATAAAAATCTCTGTAGAACCTGTATCTATCAAAATACTAAGGGTATGGTCAACGACCGTACCTGACGTCTTGAGCACATGCGACTGGTGCTCTGCCTGGCGATTATTCATCGTTGCATGAATCCGATGGGCCTTTCTCAAATCTCCCATGGTAGTGGGTCCGTCTGATCTAGTCCTCTCTAGTGAGTAGTCACACTGGTAATGTGGATCTCCACATGTTCAACACCCTTTATTTGGTCCAGTACTCCTAGTACTCGAAGTAGAAGTTGATGACCCACCAGCCAGGAACCCTGGTCTGTTCTGTTGAATAGGCCTAAACTGTTGCTTCTACAGTTGACACTGGTGTTGGTGTTGTGGTCCTTTGTAAGGAGTCTTCTGCTGAGGTACTGGTTGTCATGGTGTAGTGTATGTGAATCCTCTCTGAGTGCCTAGAAATCTTGGTGAATGTATAGCTGGTGTCTGATGCTGCAGTGCACTAGATGACACCTGTCCTGTTGGTCTCACTAGAGTCCTACTATGACCCCTACTGATAAGCTCCTCCTCTGCTATGAGGGCCTTATGGACAACACCATGCATGGTTTGAGGCATCAAAATCCTCACCTTTTCACGAATGTTGATTTTAAGGCCAAACACAAACTTGTTGACCCTAAGTTTCTTGGCATTCAGGTGTAGAGCATAACGAAGCAGCTCCATGAAACATGCATCATACTCGGGCACCATACAACCACCTTGTTGCAAGGCATTGAACTCATTGATTTGACACTCAATGAATTCCTCAGATAGATACTTTTCCTGGAACTGTTCCTTGAAAACTTCCCATGACATGTCTTTGACTGCCATGTTTAATTGTGGCAGGAGTGTCTTCCACCATAGAAGAGCACTCCCCTTCAGTTGAAAGACCACCATGTAGACCTTCATGTTGGAGGTATATTCGCGAAGTGCAAATCACATCACCATATTCTCCAACCATGCCTTGATGGATGCACCGTTTGGGGCACCAAAGAGATTGAGAAATTTGAACTTCTCAAGTTCGCGGTGAATACTACCAGTACTGACCAGAGCACGTGGTGGACCCTCAGGAGGTGTCGACACCCTCGCCTCATCTCTATCCAAACGGATTATCAGTGCCTCAGACATCCTCTAAAAGGGCCTCATTAATCGAACCACATCACCCACAACTATCTCTTCCTTCTCGACAACTTGTTCATCTCCTTGGGGGTTAGACCCTTCAATCATGGATGCTACTGGGGGCATCACTCCTCCTCCCCTAACACCCTGTCATCTAGCTCTGTGAAGTCCTCTAACCATTATTACCTGCATGAATACAATCAATTTTAATTAGTGACATTTTATAATCAAGTACTCAATCAATGGAAGCCGTAGTGATCCCAAGTCCTAGGTTGTACCATCTTTGATACCATATGTTACAACTCCCATCATTAAGACAACATGCGACACATAACTAGTGCAATATGTATTTTTTTTTTCTAAAGCAGGAAGGTAACAACGACAACAGTCAATCAATGCAACTCGACGACGAATCCAATGCATGCAATTCAGGAAATAGAAAAACATATGACCTAGCATACTAGCACAACAAGTAGTTGGAAGCAACATATGACATTCAATTAGATGAAAAGTAGAAACGACTACCTGCTTGTTTTACCCTACAAGGTTAGGACCTCTAGGACACATAAGAAACGCCCAAGCCTAGGTTCCCATCGATTTTGACCATTTAAGGTTTCAAGGTTGGCGACTATTCTGAGGAACAAGGAGGTGTCTACATCTTGCTCAACATGAGAAGGACCATGCCTACTAAGCTAAGGCAACATCAATCAATTCAAACGTAACAACTTTAACGACACAGTAGCTAGAACCTTCCCGGCGAGCGGGAGACAAACACATTAACATTACAAAATAAGTACAACCTTTCTTACAAAACAACATCAACCACATTGAGAGGTGCATGATCCTAAGCCAAGATTCATATGCGCTTATTGATCAACATCCGCAATGACCCAATCATAAGGTACCATGTCGCCACAATGCGACAAAGGAGCTAGGGACCCACGTGCAAACAAATACTTATAAACCTTCAATGCAACATAAAATCCAATGTGCCTGAAATCCAATTGGCACTGACATACAATATACGACGTCGTTAGATGAAGGCTCTCTAAACAATCAAGCAAAAATGGATGCAGAGTGATTATATGTGACACATTTAAATTGAAGCAACGACTAGATGCAATTCAATAGTATTTATTGTAATAAGGACTAAATCATAGCATAAGTAGCCAACGACCATATAAAAGTAAAGGCACCTAACCATCATCAAGCAACGTTATACCTTCCATTCATTTACAACCCCTTTACATCATTCAAAAGAATAGAGAAACTTATAATTAATAAGAGCAGGTTACAATTTTCATAAGAGGATTTTAACAACAACATCAATGAGTTCAAGGGTTCCTTAATTAGATCCCTATCGTAAAAAAAAATAAAACATTTAAGAGTATTAACGCAATAATCACAAATATACAATTAAAACTGTAGCTATACAATTGAAACTATTGTGAGATGTAAATCACAACAACATAGTTAAAATAATTAAAACTATTAGAAACGTTAATGCAATAATCACAATATGCAATTAAAATTGTTGCTATACAACTGAAACTTTTATGAGACGTAAATCACAACAACATAATTAAAACAATTAAAAACATCAATGCAATAGTCATAATATACAATTAAAACCATTGCAATATAATTGGATCTATTATGAGAAGTAAATCACAACAACATAATTAACATTTAAAACTATGCATAGAAATAGTAATCAAGACAATCATATCGTTGTCAGAGGTTCAAATTATGGCCTTTAAACAACACGACTACGTCCCCCTCAAGGATCTAGTAAAGGGCAAATAATTGTTGAGTTTAATTCGCTGCCAAATAACCGTTGCAATGCATCCTCATTCAATTGAATCAGGGTCAGCTCCAACCACTAATTGTTATATCTCATTATGATATTCAGAACCTCTGAATAATTAAATGATATCTATGCATCTTTGTTAAATAGATTTCTATTTATTCACAGAGTATCAAAGGTTGGGCACACTTGACCCTAGGGATCTCGAAATTAGAAAATTTACACTCACCAGTTGTTCGATCGAAGCGCAACAATGTATTCAAAACACAGACGATGCCTCCAAAGTAAAGAACCATTATCACTATTTTATTTTGAGATATATGTTAAAGTGAGTCTTTGTCCGCAGGTAGCTAGTCACTTTGTGCACCATTAGTATCATCATTGGTTATAATTGCAATTTAATGGAAACCAGCCAAATTGAACTTTGAAGTCATACACAATTGAGGAGTCAGAAATCCATCACATAGATTAATAGAAATGGTGTTCCCATAAAAATAAAGACCAGGTTCTTTACGCCATTACTCGCCTCAAGGATATGTGCAAACAACGATGCCATCAAGACTCAAGACCCCTACTTTCATTTGTTCATTTTAAGAAGAATAATAAACAAACACAAACATTAAAAAAAAGAAATGAAAATTTGACGAGTTGCTAATGGGGGTCATGGTTCAGTGGTAAAGACAGTAGCATATCAAGCCTCAGTGGTGACTGGCCTATTCGAGCTAGTTGTAATTCTTCTCTTTGAGTAAAAGATATTAAAGAAAAATAATTGAGGAATAAGAGGATAACGATACACAGACCTAGGTAAGAAGTGATACACAGACAAATGGGATCAGTGCTAGGTAAGGAAAACTGTACACAGACCCACATTAACTCGCAAACAAAGGATCAAGAAGACACAATATGCTTCCAGGTTTGGCATTGGGCAGATTGGGATTTACTCTTGTCCTTATTATATTTTGTTGTCTAGCGTCCATCCACGGTAATTTGTTGACGGTTTGGGAGCATTCAAACTATACAAGTATCCATAAAAGGGAAATTATATAAATTAAAAATCAATAAAATATTTTATTGGCATCTTCTCTTTACACTAAGTAAGGATCGTAATAAGTTTATGTAAACGGAATACATGAATATCACTCAATTTAATTCACAAATTTTTATATCCATCGAATAAGAATAAATCTATATATATAAACTTCTTAAAATATACACAAGAGTTCATCATAAATTTAAGTTGGGCATAGAAACAACATGTCTCTGCTTGCTTGAACGAATCCAGACAACAATGATAGAATTAAAACAACACGCAGTTGGAGGATTCTAATCCCCCTCATGTTATCCATGGCTAGGGGTCTGGTTCGAAATTTAAAGCGGTAAATCCAAAATAAAAACAATACAGATTCTCAAAACTGAATCACATTAAAAGGATTTAAAAATTTCAGACAGGTGCTTGAGGTAAGAGGGAGGGTTGCGTTAAGTTTCTGGCACGTTAAAGTCTAAGTGAAAAACAAAAAAATAAAGGAGAACGTTGGGCTTCAAAATTATGGCGTAACCCAATAGAACGCT
>JASDQU010816796.1:10067-36144 GCA_032191745.1 Picea mariana
TGGTTGAATTCAAGATAGGTGGATATAATGATAAGATTTTATGTGATGTTATTCCCATGGATGTATGTCATCTATTGCTGGGAAGACCATGGCAATATGACAGAAATGTGATTCATGATGGGAGAATGAACACATATACTCTGGAGAAAAATGGGAGAACCCATATGTTGCTTCCGATAAAGGATAAGGAGGTGAAGCTGGAAGTAAGAAACACAGTACTTCTCATGACTGGAAAGGAACTTCTTACGGAGGTTAAGAAGAAGGAAGATCCACAATTCTTTGTGGTCAGAAAAATCGAGGATTGTTCTGACTAGCACAAGAGTGGATGATTTACCGGATGAAGTTCAGGAACTACTGGAAGAGTTCACTGACATCATAGTGGACGAATTACCTCGTTCGTTGCCACCGATGAGGAGTGTGAGTAATCACATAGACCTCATACTAGGAGCTAGTTTTCTAAATAAAGCCACATATAGGTTAACGCCGCAAGAGAATGAGGAGGTCAAGAAGTAGGTCCAGGAGTTATTAGACAAAGGATTGGTTAGGGAGAGCTTGAGCCCATGTGTTGTTCCAATGGTACTTAGTCCAAAGAAAGACAGAGGCTGGAGGATGTGTACCGACTCAAGAGTGATCAATAAAATAACCATCAGGTACAGGTTTCCACTGCCAAGGATGGATGATCTGATGGATTGCCTGAGCGGGGCAAAGTATTTTTCAAAGATAGATTTGAAGAGTGGATATCATCAGATTCGCATGAGAGAGGGTGATGAATGGAAGACAACATTCAAGACAAACGAAGGTTTGTATGAATGGTTATTCATGCCGTTTGGTTTGTCGAATGCTCCAAGTAACTTTATGAGGTTGATGAATGAAGTCCTGAGGGAATTCATCAGGAAATTTGTCATTGTTTATTTGGATGATATAATGGTTTATAGTAAATCAGTGACTGAACATTTGAAGCATTTGGCCATAGTGATGAGGAAGCTATAGCAGGAGAAGCTGTTGCTTAACATGAAGAAGTCCTCATTCATGAAGACAGAGCTCATTTACTTGGGTTTTGTTATTTCAGCGAATGATTTAAGGATGGATCCGGATAAGGTGGAAGTGATCAAGAATTGGCCATCACCGAGAAATATTTTCGAGGTGCGACATTTTCATGGTTTAGCTAGTTTCTACCAAAAATTCATTAGGAATTTTAGTGGAATCAGTGCAGCAATGATGGATATAGTGAAGAAGCAGCATAAGTCTTTTCACTAGACAGCAGAGGCTGAGAAGAGCTTCCATCTGTTGAAGCGGAAGATAACATAACAACCAGTGTTGGTGTTGTCGGATTTCTAGAAGACATTTCAGGTGAAATGTGATGTGAGTGGGTATGCCATAGGAGCGGTCTTGAGTCAGGAAGACAGGCTGGTAGCATATTTTAGTGAGAAGCTGAATGAGGTGAAACTGAAATACTCCACGTATGACAAAGAATTTTATGCTATCATCCAGGCACTGAAGAAGTGGAGGAATTACTTGATCCCGAAAGAATTTGTATTGTATAGTGACAATCATGCATTACAGTTTGTGACTCAACAGGAGAAGTTGAATCAGTAACATGCAAAATGGGTAGAATATATGCAGAATTTCACATTTGTGATTAAGCATATTTCGGGTACTACTAACAAAGTGGTTGATGCTTTGAGCAAGAAATGTTTGTTGATGCAGGAGTTTCGAAAATCTCAGGAATATGTACGCAGATGATGCAGATTTTACAGAAGAATATGAAGCTGTTGAGAATCCAGTTCTCAGAGATAGAAGTCCTTGGATAGATTATATGATACAGGAGGGATTTTTGTTCAGAGACAATCAACTGTGTGTTCCAAAATGCTCCATGAGGGAGAACCTGCTGAAGGAGAAGCACAGTGGTGGATTAGCAGGACACTTTGGTCACAATAAGACATTTGCAAAGCTGAGTGAATCAAACTTTTGGCCAGGAATGCAAGCAGATGTCAAGAGATTCGAGGACAGATGTCGAATTTGCCAACATTCGAAGGGAAGGAAACAAAATGCAGGTTTTTATCAGCCATTGCCCATACCAAAGAGGCCATGGGAGGCGATAAGCATGGATTTTGTATTGGGGTTGTTGAGGACACATAGAGGTGTTGATTCAATCTTTGTGGTAGTGGATAGGTTTTCCAATATGGCACACTTCATTCCATGCCAGAAGACCAGTGATGCAACTCACATCGCAAATCTATTTTTCAAGGAGATCGTTCGACTTCATGGATTGCCGAAAAGTATAGTTTTAGACAGGGACACCAAATTCATAGGACATTTCTGGATGACCTTATGGAAGAAGCTGGGGACTAACTTGGCATTTAGTTCTGCTTATCATCCGCATACAGATGGGCAAATGGAAGTGGTTAAGAGAAGTCTGGGAGACTTGTTGAGAATCTTGGTGACAGAGCACCATAGCAGCTGGGACCACATATTGCCACAGGCAGAGTTTGCATACAATGACTCAGTGAATCGGAGCATAGGGAAGATTCCATTTTAGGTTGTATGTGGGATGCAGTTGAGGGGAGTTTCTGAACTGAGGGATTCAGAACAGACTGCGACTAGCAGTGCTAATGTAGAAGAGTTCGCAGAGGTGATAAAGGAACTTCACAGCCAAGTGAAGGAGCGACTGCTGAAATCGAATAAGGAATATAAGCATAGAGCAGATCAGCATCGGAGACAGATTCAGTTCGAAGTTGGTGATCTAGTTCTGGCACACTTGAGGAAAGAAAGTTTCCCAAGGGGAACATACAACAAGCTGAAGATGAAGAAAATCGGGCCATGTAAGGTCTTGAGAAAATTCAGAGAAAATGCTTATGAGATTGAGTTGTCGGATGGCATCGGAATATCTTTGATATTCAATATCACAGATTTATATCCATACAAGGAAGGGGAAGTAGAAACTGGAACCGAGGAACCAGTGATCCAGTGGGTGAAACAATTGCTAGTTGCAGAGAAGCCGCAGATGGAGTGCATACTAGACCGAAGAGTGGGTAAGAAGACCAGAAGGAAAGAATACTTCGACTATCTGGTCAAGTGGAAGAATCATCCAGTGGAATATGCCAGTTGGGAGAGCGAAGCAGTGATACAAAAGCATGGACAGATCATGCAGGAGCTCATGGACAGGAGCCCATGAAAGTTTTCAAGCTGAGGAGTATGATGCAGGAGCATCATCGAACCATCAAGCGAGCCAACACGAAGCTGAAGATATCTGTATAAGGCAGCGGAAATTTTGAAAATTGTTTGGGAATGTTGCACAAATCTTAATGATGTCATTTAAGAAGAAACACCTTTGTATATCGTAATGGACCTTGAGCAGATAACTCTCATCCTTTAGGTAGATAGTCAGCATTTAAAATTGTTAATGCTGGTAGATAGGAATTTAATTTCAGATCTGATAGCTTTAGAGTCCAAGAGGGAAAATGGATATAGACACCCTCATTTGTACATTGTAGAATTAGCATTCTGGATGAAGATCAGAAGAGCATGCAGAGAACTGTATGAAGAACACCCATGTACAGGCATTGGAATTAATAGAAGAAGATTGGTTCAATTTCATGGTTTGTGTTGTTTCTCTGTGTATTGACGTTATGCTCAATTGATATCTGCTTCTAGTTGTATGTTTTCTTTTATATGATGTGTATGTGATTTCATGGTTGAATTGAAGTCTGAAAGGGAGATAGAATGAGTTTCAATTGTTTCTCTAATTGAGCCAGAGAATTCCTGCAAGGAGTGCAGTCGAGTTGTCTGCAAGGAGGGCGTTGACAGAAGGGTTCAATTAGAGTTATCTTTTGTTCTCATTTCCTCGAATGTGCAATTAGGCACAGTTCCATGCAAGGAGTGCGCAGGCCAGGGAGAAGTCTCAGAGTTGCGATTCTGAGTGAAGTATCAAAAGTGAAGGACTGCTGCTGCAAAGTGTGTGCAGAGTCAGGAGAACTGGACACTTGAAGTGTTTGCAGAGTTGCTGCAAGAAGTGAAAGCAAAGGGTTCTCATAAGAAGAGTCTCAGAAGTTGGAACAAGATCAGGAGGAGTAGAGCCTTCAAACTGTTGAAGGACTGCACAAAAAAATTCGCATTAAGGAACTCTCCAAGGAGGACGGTGACAGACAAGATCTTGTGGATGGAACTCGTGGAAATCCTGCCAGCCGTCAGATCCGATAGGTTAGCGAGGAGGTTACGATCGTATCGGAGCTGAGCTCAGAAAAGTGGTGAGCCATTGGATCAACAGTTGATTTCCCGTCAGCCGTTAGATTTGTAGGAGCTGCACCAGAGTTAAGCTCTAGTGAATAGAGGCATTGAAATTCGACATTTCGTGAATTCCGGAAGTAAAGAAATCACAACATATGGAATCGCGATCCATGATATCCTGACAGGATTAGAACCGTCCATCATGTGGGACATGTGTCAGGAGATCTTGGGAAGTCGAGGTTTGGAGAATCGAGGTTTCTGAGAACAGGAAACACTTGCCGCTCGGAATCACGAAACGTGATATCCCTACGGAAGGATTGTGTGGGCCACAGTCAGGGTTAGTGGAGGACAGGTGGCATAGTATCAGGGATCAAGAAAAGATAAGTCCTGAATCTTTTGGTATTAGGATTTGCGATCCTGTGAATTTTGAAATCTTGACAGGGGTGACAGGAAGTTGAAAAGTCAACCCACACAGGTGCATCGAAATATTGGCACATCGGGGTTCGGAGTTTAGAATTTTCATTTGTTGACGTCGCGAGTAGCGATTTCCTGATAGGGAAAACTTCAATAGCAGGGGAGAAAGTCAACATTGACTTGCATCAGATTTTGGGAATTGTAAGGCACAAAGAACGCGACCACAAAATTCGCAAAATCGTGAATTCCGATTTCCTGACCGTTAAGGGAGATGTTTGAAGAGTTGGTATGGGTAAGGAAAATTCCCGATAGGGAATTAGAAGAACCTTTGCGTTCTTTGGGCCATGAATGAAAGAAGGTCCTGAGGAAGTGGACGTGCTCCGAGGAGTACGACTATGTCAATCTGTGTTGGAAAAAAGTCTGTTGTTTAAAAGGAGTTGACTGATTTCAATCTCGGAGTAAAGCTTGGCATGATCATCTATTATCTTTTTACGCTATCCCTTTTCCTTAAGAGAATGAATCAGAAGATGTCTCCCTGCCTTAGGAAGTTGGTTCTGTAAATGAACCATCTCTGGAGCTTAATAAAAGACAATTCTAAAAATTTTGAAAAGGTATGAAAAAATATGTTAAAATATCATGATTTTTAGCGTCACCCTGCTCAACTATATATCTTTGAAGAAAAAAAAAAATAATAAATTATTAATAGAGTTGTGGGAACTGCTTGTAAACCTATCGGGATGTTGAAAAGGTCTGCCGGCAGCAGGTAAATGCATGCATGATGCCAAGACAACTTCGCTGGGGTAGTGAACAGGCCCACTGGCAGCGAAGAAATGTCTGGTATGTGAAAATTTGCAAATAAGAAACCTCTAAACCTCTTAATGTCCTTTATTCTGATCTAGAACTTCATGGCAGGATACAGATGTTAGAGTGGATTAAATGGAAACCCTGTCGAGGCTATGGATTCCTGTTGGCAGTAGCGGCTTTGTCAATAGTATCAGAGATTTTATCTTTAATATCGTGACTCGCTGGTCTTAAGACTGTTATTAGTTTTCATCTTTCAAAACACTGCTGGAATAGTTGGTTAATGGTGATGTTTATACGATTTTCTGGTTGTTGTTTTTTATTTGGAATTATCTTTGCTATCCTAATCTGAATCTGTTCTTTTGGCAGAGATAACCGCTTCTACTAGTGTGTCGCCATTGTTGGCAGCGAATTCACATTTTTCTACTGTCTTATAAGCTGCCTACACCAGTGTTTTGCAAACCTTAATTTTTTGTCACAATTCTCAAACAAAATGACACTTTTATTCTTTGCACTATTTGCACACTTACCTTTGTTTTTGTTTTCACGACTATAAGCGTGAAAACTTGGTCTTTCGAAGTCGCATTAAAATCTTCACTGAATTGTCATTATCATTCTTGTCGATATGCCCATTGCGTTTACATTTTACTTATCATTATGCAGTTGGAAAAACCTTTTGATTTGTACCCATTTGACATTCCTTGATTGATTATGTAATTTCGTTTCATAAGTGATTGAGGTTGTGATGCATTGGTTATTGGATTTACATGTTCTTTGATCAATTCACTTGGCACATTAGCTTCATAAAAGCACATAGGTGTTATGGTTAAACCCTTGATATATATCGTTTAATATGGCACCTATTTCGTGTTATCAAAACCTTTGGCATTAACTTGGTATTGGTTTCGATTTATGTGTTTGGTTTAGAACTATGGCATAACTTTTGATCACGTGAATGATTAAACCACTTACCATTGATTTCATTGGTTGATTGATTAGAATAATCATTAACCTATACAATAATGGGTTGAACAACTATTTGCGCCGGCGGTTGTACTGTAGATATGAATCTCGTGCATCTATGAACCGGCTCCACCACCTTCACACGATGTCATTAATGTTTATCTCTATCCCTGTTTCATCTCTTCTAGCATTGGGTAAGATGTTGAGAATTCTTCCCTTGTGTAGGCTGCATTCAAACCCTGGCTCGTTCACATCGCTTACCGTGAATCCTGTCTATGGCACCGGTGGTGCGAATTGAGCCGAATGGTAGTCAAAACCTACTACTTTTTGATAACGCCCGAAAATATTTAGAGGATAATGGTTGTCTCACATTTGTACAGAGGTTCGAGGTTTTTAATTTGTTTGTTGTGCAGCAATTCGCCCTTACCTTTGATGGATGTATGGACAAAATAGGTGACAGTCATCTTGAAATCAGTGAAGAGTTCATCAGCTCTGCCATAGGATTAGCAGCCACGGGCTAGCGATGGTTTAAAAACTCTAAAGTTGATGAGGTTCCATGTCCATTTTTGTTCGTCTCACGAAAGGTCACATCATATGACAGAGGTATGCCTATTTCCACACTTAAACCTAGGTGGCATGATCCTTTGATAGTGGTTAAGCAATTTGTGACCTGTGAGGGTTGGTATGGATTGGTTTTTCTTTATCACCTTCGACTGTTAATGAATTTCATGGGTTATCCATTGAACATGCCATTTTATTTCCAGCATAGTCTTTATAAAATGGCTAAGAGGTTTAAACAAGAGAGGGCCGATAGTATCTTGTTTCACCACAGCCTGATCAGACTCATCGTCGTTCATCATTTAAACCTCCACGGTGATAGTTGGCAAGATTTTCTCTCTCAGAATGGTTTTGTTGATTCAGAGTCTATCCAAATCGATAAGTCTATGGTTAGTGAGACTAAGGTCAGGCCACCTGTGCCCTTTCATGCCCTTCTACCTTCTCCCAAACCCTCGGTCAACCCTGATATCGACCTACCCGATGTTATAATAGACAAGGTTGAGGCTGTAAAAAATCCTATGAGCAAGAAGGTTAAGGGTAACCCTACTATCGATGGAAAAGGTAAAAAGATTGTTGAATTATATCGAGACTCGCCCGAAATAAATATAAAACTAGTTTTGATCAAAATCCCATAGTCCTCGGTGAAGACTCAGACTCTGATATTGAGCGCTTCCTGGCTAGTGAGTACCCTTATTCCCAAGGTCTGTGCTCTGAGCCACCCTATGATTTCGTTTCTAATTTTCCCCCGTGCTTAAAGAACAATCCTAGTTACCCAGGTATCAAGCTACCTAATGAAACCCTCGGTGATTTAACCAAACCCTCACCTGCAAATTCGAAGCTCGGGCATTCATCATGCAACCGATGTAATGTGTGGTTGGAACACTACTATATTGACGCTCCCTTATTACAGTCCAAAATCAAATCATTGGAAAACCAAGTTACAGTGTTGACAAGCCAAAGGGACAAGCTTCAAGATAATGACATGAAGTAGAAAACAACTGGTTCCATCGTATTTAGGAATGTCGAATCAGTTACAGCCGTCGTCAATTGCAAACTATCATGACCAAGTTGTCTGCTCATTATCTAGGTATGAATTTCGATATCAATTCTATTCTATGAATTGCTAGGATTAATATAATGAATTGAGTTTGGTTTTCAAATAGCCCTGTCCATTGTTCGAAATGACTCTGTCATAGACATATCAAAAACGGTTATGTTGTAGATCCTGTACATTGTTTTCATTTTGATAAAATTAATTGAAGTGATGATTTGGTTACACGATTTGGTTGTGCGCAGTTTAGCAATTGATTGGTTTTCATTGGGTGTGATTCGTTTGTCTGTTGGTTTGAGTTAACGAAATAAATGGTTTTTGCTTTCGCTTGGATTTTGTTTGTATCTAACCTGAACAGGAGGTTTTTATGCTAAAATTAGAGCCTGAGTATGTTTTGATTTGATATGATTTCGTTTTGGTTGGATCACAGTGACCTTGATTTAGTTTTTATGATTTGATTTTTGAAACGATTTCATAGGATTGAATTCATTTGATAATTACGAGGTAGTCTATTAAATTGGAAAAATGACTCTGTTTTGTCAACATTCTCATTCGGATTTGGATTATATCTGACCTGTGTAAAAGATCTCTTCGCCGAAATCATGGAACTATGTTGATTCATAATGACTATGTCAAACTCAAACTGTTCGATTCACTCTTGTTTTGATTGGATTGCTACATATCTTGAGTTAGCACGATTGTTTTTATGATTTGGATTCATATCGAAAATAGACTTGATGCTGCTCTGTTGATTTTAATTTTCAAAACAAGTTTGTTAAACTCAGATCAACATATGTTATTTCTGTTGAATTCGCATGAGAAAAGTCAGTTAGTAGTTCGTTTTGAAAGGAATTCAAGTAATGATTTCGTTGAATGTCAATTGTTTTTGTCTATCCCTAATTGGCAATAACAAATTATTGGATGACCCTTACAGATCCTGTTATCAACCAATTAATTCCACTATGATTTTGTTTTTGATAATTTACATACCAGTTTTGATTTGATTCACAAATAACATGGATCATTTGTTATGTTTAATACAGTGCGATTAATTTGAGAAAACGATCCCGTTAATTTGGTTTGGATTCAAAGTGATCTTGTGGATAGCTAAAGAAACCTTTTGTGTTGATTTCAATTGGTCTATAAATCGATTTCATTACTGTCGGTTATCCAATATGATTCTGTATACCAAAATTGGTGATAACATATGGAACAGAGTACATGCATCTCTATAGTCATTTGATTGATATTAGTCTTGTTTGATCTTAAATTAGTATAACAATTTCGATTTGAATGATGCGTTTTTTTTTCAAACAACAATTAGATACTTGTTTAAGAGTTTGAATTTAATTCTTTAAAATTCAAATTGATTTTAATACGATTCTATGTTTGATTTAGACCAGCTATAGAATCATAAGATTTTGTAGCTAGTCTTTAGAATTAGATTTTTATCAATTCTATCAACAAAATATCCTCTTAACTTTTCCTTTTTTTACCTCTTTCAGGTACATTTGAATTACATTGGGCATGTTGGACAGTTTAGGAGATATTTGTGTGATATAGTTTTTATTTTAAGATGTTAGTTTAGTCAAACTTGGGATATCATCCCAGATTTGTGTAAACAGTTTTGATAACTTCCACAAGGATGTTTTAACCTGTGAGAAGTCTTTAAATACTTATTATTTTTTGTAATAAGGGGAATCCTCACTTGTGGGAGAACCAGGCTATGGATTTATGATACAAACTGAGAGGAGATTTGATGTCTTGTAACAACTTTCGTTTTCAATATATCAAACTTTTGTTTCTAGTTTTATGATATTAGTTTGCAGTTGATTATAGACTACTTTAGCTATCATAATCTATTGCAGGATGATATGATTTGATTAATATGCTATCCATATCTGATTTTTTTCGTTATTTTTAAAAGTAAAACAATTACTTGGTTTCAGTTAATGAATCACGGATTTCTCTTCTTTGTTAATTGAATCATTTTGTATAGATCTTTGCATACAGATTTATCTAACTGTGAAGATTTATAAATCACAAGATTGCTGTAATTTTTATGTTTTGTTTGTCCTGTAATTATATTTGAAGAGCACAACCGCTTCTAGTTTACGAGAATCTCGTGGATAATTCGGTGTGGGTTTCCTCCCTCCAATCAACTAAGACAATAATCATACACAGGACAAATCTAGAGCTTTTCTTCAGGTCAGTTTGTTATTCATTTGATAGTTAATTTGTTAGTAGAATTTAAGTAGTTTAGTTAGATATATGTGTACTTTATATTTGTAGTTAGAGTTAGTATATTAGTTGTTTAGTTTATATAGTTTTTATTCTATTTCTTTTTCATAAAATCAGAAAAATCAAAAAACAATAGCTCTCGTTGTCTTAGGACAGAATACAAATGAGTTTTTCAGGTTTTCATTCAAATCTGTAAATTGTAAATATTGTACATTTGTGAATAAGAATTATTTCTGTTAGTAGTTAGATATTTAATTTCTTAGAGTTAGCATAGTATTAGATAGTAGATTGTATATATAATATTTAGATTTCTTTAGCTTGTTTTAATAGTTAGTTTTAGTTAGATTAGTTATTTTAGAGTAGTTTTTCTTTTTTTGTTTTCTTAGGACCTTAGACCAGCTAACGGAGCCGCTAAACCTGTCAGGGTGGGTTATCCCAAATGGCTTGGGTTATTAGACAACCCCAGACTGGATCCACTCTCCCAGTTGACAGACGGTCAATTTCGCCCGTCAACAAGTCCTTATATGAAAATCATTCCCATTGTTTCAATGCACAACTTTTATACCTCAACAACATTCCAAGGCTCACACATAGATTGAATTGTTATTAGTTTGTTTTCATAATCTATAAACCTTCTATATCTTCCATCGATGATCCATACCCTAGTAACACCACTTGAGATACATGTTATCATTTTAGAAACATATGTCATTGATGTTAGAGAGAACATTGGTATTTCATGATGGCTATTGGTTCCCTTGGATCACTTGTGATGCTAATGAAATATCTTGCAGGTTTTGATGAGCATCATGAAATTAAACATTATTGCATTGATACAAAATGTCACTCATACATCTAGAAAATGTGATTAGTTCACTATATAAGATAAATTTCCGCAAGGATTATGAATTACAAAAGATGTAGGGAACATCTTTTTATAGTGAATGGAAGAAGAGAATAAATATTAGTACAAAGAAGTGTTTACGTGATGTAAATGTGGATGGAAGTATGCCTCTTAACCAAACTTTTGAAAGACAATTTTTTTATTATTATAAATATCATCATTCCCCTTGGTTTTTCAATAATTTCAATACTCCATTCATCTCCCTCCATGAAATGATGCAACAACCATTCTCATGTCATCCAAGCTATATTATAACTAGGGAGGTAATTTGGGGTACCTAGGGAAATACTGAATGGAAATGTGGTTATGTATTATTAGTGGAGGGCATGAAATGTAAGCTAGACTAGGTCTACTGTATTATTAAATAAGACCCATGTAATAGTGTGAACAAAATAATGGTGAGAAGGACAAAGGTAGTTCAATGTAATACATAATAGGTATACTATACTATTAAATATGGTCCATGTAACAGTGTGACCACATTAAAAGTGAGAAAGATTTTTAGAAGGTTCTATCTACTAGAATATTCCTTCTCTAAAATGTTTGTAGGAGATAGAGAGAATGTTATATATAGAAGTGGAAGTAATACATTGAAACATAGTGAAGAATGTTTTCATTGTAGCAAGAAAGGATTGCTTGAGGAGTGTTATCCTTCCCTAAGGATTAATATATGGTGTTACTCTACCTTAAAGGTTTTGACTATTTCTTGTGTTCAATATTTTGGTGAATGGTTTGGTGTATTCTTGGTGAGATTAAGGGTTATTACTGAAGTTATATTTGCAGATATATTTAGGAACTTAATAATTGGTATCATATATTTTTCCTTGTCCAAAGAAGGGAATAATTTTTTGGTTCATTTGAATTTTTTTTAAAAGGAAAAAAGGGGCGGCACACTTCAGACTCAATCATGAAACTTTGTGCTCAGAATTTTCAGAAAATAATTGGATATTTCAATTCTTCTCGGAAAAATATCCAATTAAAATAAAAACATCAGTCGAAACAAAGTCGAGGAAGTCAATTTATCAACATTTTAATTTCAGTAATTTTCAGGTTTTTTCAGAAAACATCGCGTGACTTGCACAGTAAGTTATAAACCCTAGTTTTTTGTTGAAGTTTTCTTCAAAGCAAAAATGTGTTTTATAGGGAATACTAATGAAACTATTATTGAAGAATATATAAAATTGATGAATTACAAATATCCAATATTTAGGTGGTTACATATACATGATAATTTAAAGATTGATGCTTTCATTTGGTGGAAATCTCTTAAATATAGAGAGATGATGGAACTCTTCAATAAAGAATTTGAAAAAGTATTGTTAGATAGGTGGTTTCATGTTAAACAAAAGGATACATAGAGCACCAAGTGTTTCTTTTCATGTTGTAACTCTATATTATAGGTTCATGGATGCATTCAACAAGAAAAGATTATTGTTTCTATTAAGCCTAGCTGCCAACAAATTTTTATCAATGTTATGTTGGTTAATAGATTGCAAGCTACTTCAAAGAATATCCAAAGAAAACAGGTTGACGATCAAAGTGTCCAATTTTTTAAAGATTTGAAGTTCACTATGGATAAGTATGTGTTGCATTCTTAATTTTGTACCATTGATATGAAGGATGTGAATGTTGTTGTTGGATATCCTTGGATTCCAACAATTGGTACAATTACTATTAATGTGGAAAAAAGTTTGTGAAACTTTAGTAAAAGAAAAAAAAATTACATTGGAGGATGTGTCTCTTAATAAGGAATAAGGGCCCATGGGGGAAAGAAAAGAAATTATTGTAGAGTTTGGAGTTGAATACGAGGTAAATTGTACACAAAGACATGAAGCAAATCCCTAGGAAGGAACCACTAAAGAACCCAAGAAGATCATTGAATCAAAGGAAGACCATGTTTCTGAGTTGAATATAAAGGGATTGATTCCTACAGTTGTTGTATATCGTCATGAACACATATAGAGAAAAAACAATCATTAAGGAAAGGGCATTATCATCAACACACTTATTATGAACCAACATGACATCAAAAAGGAAACCAATGAAGAGGTGAATGGAGGACTACCAACACTACATGAGGATATCATGATAGAGAAACAATATCATGGTACCACATGCATGATCACGATCAAGATGCGGGTGGAAAGGTAGTAGTTAGACGCCATATTTTTCTTCCACTAATATGGATGGATGGTCATACTTGGTACCAGTTGGTGACATTTATTATATGGTCATATTGTATGGTTTATTTTCAATTTTTTAGGATGAAACATGTGAAGGGGGGTGGAATGAAATATACCTAGGTAGGTAAAATGGGGTACCTAGGGAGTTACCCAACGGTAATGTGGTTATGTATTATTACTGGAGGCCATTCAATGTAAGGTCGACTAGGTCCATTGTATTATTGAATAAGGAGCATGTAATAGTGTGAACACAATAAAGGTGAGAAGGATGGAAGGCCATTCAGCATAAAGTGGACTAGTTCCACTATATTATTAAATAATTCCCATGTAATCACTTGGACACAATAAAGGGAAGAAGGATTTCTAGAAGGTTCTACCTAGTAGAATATTCATTCTCTAGAATGTTCATAGGAGATATAGAGAATGTTATATAAATAAGTGGAAACAATGTATTGAAGTAGAGTGAATAGTATAGTTATTGTGGGAAGCACGGATTGCTTAAGTAGTGTTATCCTTCCGTAAGGATTAATATATGGTGTTACCCTACCTCAAGGGTTTTGATTATTTTGTGTGTTAAAAATTTTGGTGAATGGTTTGGTGTATTCTTGTTGAGATTAAGGGTTCCTACTGAATTTATATTTGCATATCTTTTCAGGTATTGTTGCATGCGCATAAAAACCTTCCAATTTTCTTGTCTTAGTGTCTCTATGAGATGAGAAATTGAACTCCCCTCCAATTCTTCCTATTAGGACCATTTCCCTCTCTATGTTGTGCAAGCAACCAAGACTAAGTTTTCCTCTCACTCTGCCCATATTTTGATTTGCAAATTCTCTTCCGATCACTTCAACCTATCTCATTCACACTTCAAGAAGTTTCCTGTGCCTATGTTGACACATAGCATATCGAAAAAAACATCCTTCTTGCACCGTCATGCTGGAAAACCATTGATTTATTAGCCTATACATAAGCCTCATCCCTTAAAACTTGGGTGATTCACCAACATTACTCCACTAAACTTCACTTACGGACATATTTACCATCGATGACATGCGCACAATCAACATTCACACATCAATAGTGTCCATGTGATTATATTCGTCGGGTGCATGCCTTTCACCGGTTGAATTCCTTCCACTTGCATCGATACATTTCATATCGATAATACTCCCTTCCTTTTGCTTTGATACATTGTTGATCGGCGAGTTACATATCTCCCTCGCCAATGCACTAGTTGTTTTTTAAGCCATAAATTGTGGAACATTACCCCTTAATTGGGGAATATTGCATTAGTATTGTTATTTTATTTATGTCAGCTTGGGTCCATTAGTTGTAATTGTACCTCCTAGTCTCCTATATATACCAACGAGAACTTTTCATTTTTAATGATCTTGTAATTTTTAAATTCATATGATGTATAAGGAGGCTTCCCCCTTGAAGATGACTATTATGTGAATTACTCTCTTTATCAAGGTGTTGAGTACTTATTCTGAGGTTTTTATGCTGTTTTGATATTTGGTTCTTAACATTTGGTCAATTTGACATACAATTGTTTTCTCCTTTAGTAGTTGTAGCACCCTGTCTACATGTCGAATATGATATTCCTAAGACTTGCTATAGATTAGTATATCTTTAAAAAATACTAACACAAATTTTCAAATTAAGGGATTCAAAATGGAATTCATCAACCCTTTGAATGTGGAAGTTGCATTCGTAAGGCCAAAATGCATAGCCAAAAATTCATAACGACTTTCATGAGTTCTAAATGTTGGTTTTGGAATATATTCTTCCTTCATTCTAATCTGATGGTACCCTGAGTGAAGATCCAACTTTGTGAAGTAGATTGTTTCATGTAGCTCATATAACAATTCATCAATGACGAGAATGGGAAACTTATCCTTAATGGTGATCATGTTCTTTTCTCTATAATATGGACACATACTCCATGGGACCTCTTTCTGGAGCACCATTACCACTGGTGCAAGGTAAAAGCTTTGGTTAGGTATAATAATGCCAGCATCTAACATTCCTTAACCATACTCTCAATTTCACTCTCTTGGGCATAAGTGTATCTGTAAGGCCCAATGTTAGGAGGAACACTCTTAGGAATTAAGTGAATATCCTAATCATGATTGTGAGTGAATGAAAGACCTCTTGGAATATCTTCAAATACTTTGGAATGCTTATCAAATATCCCTTGGAGATCCAGAGGAATAGATGGCTTAGATGTTTGAACATATAGTGAGCATAGTTTCATAGCTAAACCTTTATTCCTCTTTTTCAATAAGTTTATCATCCCATTAGAGCTTACCACCTTACTTGGCTTCCTTGCGATACCCCTTAATGAAAATTCCTTTCCTTCCAATGAAAATTTGATGAAAATTTCTTGAAAATTGAAAGCCACTATTCCCAATGATTGTAACCATTCGACCCCTAGTACGACATCAAGACCACCCATGGGTATATAAATAATTGGACTATTCATTACATATTCCCCCATAGTAAGATTGATCTTATGGAATTTTCCTAAGTAATTGATAGTTACTCCATTTGAAATCATTATTTGAAACTCAGGCGCTCAATATATAAAGAAATTGAGAGCTTTGGATAATTTACAGTGAATAAAAGTCTGAGTACTATGATAATTAATTATCACAATTATGTTTTTATTTCTGATGTATCCTTCTATCTTGAGGGTTTAAGGAGTGCTAATTCTAGCTAATGCATGACATGATATGGTGGGAGTGATATCTTCAAAAGAATTCTCTTCTACATCTTCATGTTGAAGAGGATTTTGTTCTTGTTCTTTTTCTTCTTCCTCTTCATAATTTATGTAGAATGATTTCTTCTCACCACACTTATGTCACTTACTGTACTTGTCACAATTAAAGCATAAACCTTTTGTTTTTCTTTCCTCCAATTGTTGAGGTGTCAACCTTGTACGTTGAGGTGGTTTATAAGAAGGAAAACTATTCTCTTGATAGATGTTAGGGGTGGTACTTCTAGTATCCATAGCCATATTTTTACTTTCAACATTTATTTCCACCTTGAACACATTCTACAATGATTTGGGTTCCCAAAGATGAAACTCATGCTGAATTTTATCCTTTAAAGTTCCTATCAAGACATCAATCAAGTGCTCATCTAGAATATCCATTAACTTCATATCCGATCTTTGGAAGTTCTCAATGTCCTCTGCAATTGAACCCTTTTGCTTTAGATTTATCAATTGGCCGAAGAAATTATTTCTCCTTGTATCATCGTAGTGTGCTATCATTTCTTCTATGAAAATTGTCCAAGTGACAAGTGATTTGCGAGAACAAATCCATTGATAACACACAAACTGATTAGGTTCTAAATATAATCAAACAATTCATACATTTTGTGTGTGGCACATCATGTAGATCAAAGAACTGCTCCATCTAGAGTATTCAAGTGATTGGATCCTTCCCATCAAACTTACTCATATCGATCTTAGGAAATTGATTGGTATTTAATGCAAAGATGGAGTTTCTCCAGCCGTCATTGATCTTCCTTGTGTCCTGATCATGAATTTCATGGGAGACATTGTCACTTTCAGGTGGCCTCTCTATTAGGAAATTTGTCAACCCTTCCATGATATGCCCTTTTAATCCATGCATATTAGTATCCATCATTGCTTCTAGCTTAGATTTAGTTGAATCTATCATCTTCAATCCGATGGAAAAACTGATATAGTGAAAAACTATCTAGAAGGCTACCTTTGTTACTTTGTCTCTTATATACAAACACAATGGTTCAACTGGTTACCCTAAGTACAATGGTGGTATAACAATTCCTTTCACACTGCAACAAAAATGACACCATTTATGGATATTATGTATATCACCCACCATCCATCACTTCTTCTCTAAAATAAAAATCTAAGGTTCAAGCAATGGAAGATCACATCGAGCATCAACAAGTTCTACAACTCTTAAAGGACAACCTAACCATGGCACATAATCACATAAAACAACAAGTAGATCAACAACATAGTGAAAGAAGTTTTGAAGTAGGGGATTGGGAATTTTTAAGAATACAATCGTACAAACGGATGTCCCTCAATAAAAATAAGAAGGATAATAAATTATCATCGCAGTCTATGGCCCTAATAATGTGTTGCAAAATATCGATACTATGGAATACAAATTGGAGTTGCTCGCATCTTCGCGGGTACACCCAATTTTCCATGTTTCATGCTTAAAGAAGGTTATAGGTGACAAGGTCCCAGTTCCAACTATATTTCCAGAAGTTGACGAGGAACAAAAAATTATATTCTATCCTGAAGATATCACTGACACAAGAATTCACCAGCTAAGGAATAGATCAATTTCAGAGTATCTCATTAAGTGGAAGAAACTACCTGCTGAATATTCCACATGATAAGATGAGTATTTTATACAAAAGAATCCATAACTACTCAAGCATTCAGAAAAAAAATTTAACTAAGGGGAATGGCATGTTAAGACGTAAATCGTGGCACATTACCCCTTATTTGGGGTATATTACAGTAATATTTTTATTTTATTTATGTTAGGTTGGGTCCAGTAGTTGTAATTGTAACTCCTAGTCTCCTATATATACCAAGGAGACATTTTCTTTTTGAATCATCTTGTATTTTGTGAATTCATTTGATTTATAAGGAGGTTTCCACCTCGAAGAGGATTATTATCTTAATTTCTCTCTTTATCAAGGAGTTGAGTGCTTATTTTGAGGTTTTTATGCTATTTTGATATCCATCTTTTAACATTGTTGACGAATTTCTCGCTCCCTTCACCGAAACATCAACATATTTATTTTGACCCCTCATTGTGGTAGATCGCATGGATAAAGATAATTTCCCTCTCACCAATGATGAATAGGTAAGCATGTCCCACCTTCATTTGATGCATATTTCATCCTCCTATCAGCTCAAATCCTTCTTGTTGCATTCATCGATCATTCTTCTAAACATTTGTGGTGACTGAGATATTTATTCCAAATTATAACATTGGTCACTAATTACCTACCATACCGGACCTACTTCATATTACACTCGTAATCAAGTTTGTGGTGTCACCAATAGCTTTCATGATGCTCATCATACCAACTTGTTTAGTTTGTGTTTCTTGAAAATTGTAACTGAATTTGGATTGTGAAAGAAATTTCTAGCATCATATGGGTTAAAAACAACACCTTTTGGTCTTGTGTTGGCCCTGAAACACACTTTGGAATATTTTTGGTCCTCCAAGATCCTAAACAGTACTAAGCACTCTAAATGTCACTTCGTTGTTTTGGAATATTTATAACTTTGCGCTACTGATGCATTACCTCAGTTTTAGTGGATGGAAAAAAATCCTACATAACATAGATAACATAACAATCGACATAATCTAATTTGGGTGAATTTTCATTGAAAGAGGGACCCAAAATTTCATTAAAAAATGCCTTGAGTGCAAATTTGTGGTGTCCGTAAAAGCGATGTTTTTATCCCCGAAACAATATAGATGTATTATTTATGCTAGTTTTATTCCAAGCTAACTCAAGCAATACAAATCCAACACCTTTGGGCATCAAAATAGATCACCTAAGGTGTCTCATCCAAACTAGCCTCATTGGTCGTTACACAAATAGAAAACTTGAATAGAACAATTAGTAGGATTTCTGGTAGCACCTTTCCCCTTTATTCATGGCACAAAAGATGGTTCCCCAATCAGAGGCCATATTAGAAAGTGGTTTGTATTTAACCCAAAGATGGAGCTTCCCCAACCATGATTGATCTTCCTTGTGTCCTCATCATGTATTTCATGGGATACATTGTCTCTTTCAGGTGGCCTCTCTATTAGGAAACTTTTCAACCCTTCCATGATATCCCATTTTAAGAACATGCATCTCAGTATCCATCATCACTTCTAACTTAGCTTTAGTTGAATCCATCATCCTCAATCTAATGGAAAAAATGAGATAGTGAACAAATGTTTGGAATGATACCTTTGTTACTTGTCTCTTATAAACAAACACAATGTTTCAATTGGTTACCCTAGCTAGAATGGTGGTATAACAATTCCTTTCATATTGCAACAAAAATGACACCATTTATGGTGATTTATGGATATCACCCACCATCCATCACTTCTTCTCTAAAATAAAAATCTAAGGTTCAAGCAGTGGAAGATCACATTGAGCATCAACAACAACTTCTACAATTCTTAAAGGACAACCTAACCATGGGACAAAATCACATGAAACAACAAGTTGATCAACATCACAGTGAAATAAGTTTTGAAGTAGGGGATTAGGTATTTTTAAGAATACAACCATACAAACAGATGTCTCTCAAGCAAGATACGAAGGAAAACAAATCATCATTGAAGTACTAAGGCCCTAATAATGTGTTATAAAATATCGATACTATGGAATACAAATTGGATTTTCCTACATCTTCACGAGTACACCCAATTTTCCATGTTTCATAATTAAATAAGGTTATAGGTTACAAGATCCTTGTTCAAACAATATTTCTAGAAATTAATGAGGACAGAAAAATCATATTGGATCCTGAAGCTATCACCAACACAAGAATTTTCTAGCTGAGGAATAGATCAATTTTAGAGTATCTCATTAAGTGGAAGAAACTACCTGCTGAAGATTCCACATGGTAAGATGAGTCGTTTATACAAAAGTATCCAAAAATACTCAAACATTGAGGAACACACTTGCATGAAGGGGAAGGTCATGTTAAGACATAATTTTTGGCACATTACCCCTTATTTGGCACATATTACATTAATATTGTTATTTTATTTATGTCAGCTTGGGTCCATTAGTTGTAATTGTAACTCCTAGTCTACTATATATACCAAGGAGACATTTTCATTTGGAACCATCTTGTATTTGTTTAATTCAAGTGATTTATAAGGAGGTTTCCACCTCGAATAGGATTATTATCTTAATTTCTCTCTTTATAAAGGAGTTGAGTACTTATTTTGAGGTTTTTATGCTATTTTAATATTTTTTTTTAACATTGTTGATGAATTTATCGCTCCCTTCATCGAACCATCAAAAGAAGGATGTTGACCACTCATTGTCGTAGATCACATGGATGAAGATATTTTCCCTCTCACAAATGTTGAATAGGTCAGTATGGCCCACCTTCATTATGTGGCATATTTCATTCTCCTCTCAGCTCAGATCCTTCTTGTTGCACTCATCAATCATTATTCTAAACATTTGTGGTGACTAAGAGATTCATTCCTAATTATAACATTGGTCACTAATCACCTACCATACCAATTCTATTTCATATTACACCCGTAATCAAGTTGGTGTCACGAGTAGCTTTCATCAAGCTCATCATACTGACTTATTTAGTTTGGGTTTCTTGAAAATTATAACTGAATTTGTATTTTGAAAGAACTTTATAGCATCATATGGGTTAAAAACAACACCTTTTGGTCTTGTGTTTTCTCTGAAACACACTTTGGAATATGTTTGGTCCTCCAAGCTCCAAAACAGTACTAAGTTCTCTCAATGTCAGTTCATTATTTTGGCGGATTTATAACTTTTCTCTACTGACTCATTACCTTAGTTTCAGTGGATGAAAAAACACACTATATAACATAGATAACATAACAATCAACATAATCTGATTTGGGTGAATTTTCATGGAAAGAGACACCCAAAATTTCATTAAAAAATGCCTTCAACACAAATTTTTGGTGTCTGTAAAAGTGAAGTTTTTATCCCCAAAACAAGATACTTGTATTTTTCTTCTATTTTTATTCCAACCCAACTCAAGGAATGAAAATATAATGCCTTTGTGCATCAAAAGATATAAACTAAGGTGTCTCATCCAAACTAGCCTCATTGATCATTACACAAATAGAATGCTTGAATATAACAATTAGTAGGATTTCTGGAAACACCTTTCCACTTTCCTCATGGAACAAAAGATAGTTCCCAAATTAGAGGCCATATGAGAAATTTATAAGTGTTTGAAACATCCTCCAATGAAGTCTACATAAGACTTAATGGTTGTCACATCCACATGAAAATAAATTTATAAATGCCTTGGGTAAAAGGTTATGTTTTGAAAATTGATTTAATGTTAACATTTGAAATGTATGATTGTACATATTGTATATAGTAGATGTTAAAATAAATACAAAAATCCATAAAAATAATAAAGGTAACAAAAAGACAAAAAGATACGAGAACATTACAGTTTTTTATGTAATATAATTGTTAGTATTAACAATGCACTGCAGAAAAACCAGTTTTGAAGACACTGGGCATTGGAAAATAATGGACAGACACAAAAATTGGAGCACACAAGAAAAAGTGAAAAAGTGGCAGTTGTTAGAGAAAACAACTGCCAATACATCGTCCTTCTATAAAGCTGAAAAAGGAGAGAAATGTGGTCATTTGCGTTTTTTCACTTAGGGGAAAAATGAAGAGCGAGTACTGAGAGAGAGAAGCTGCAAAGTGATAAAATAAAGTGGAAAATTACAATCAGCAGTCGAATTTCAACAGGATGTCACCACTGCAAGTCAGAGCACTCAAGAAAACCAAGTGAATCACGAGAAGTACTACTCACATGACACAAATTGGGATGCAAGAGATGCCCACAATCATAGACGTGCATGAGATATACACATCGGAGTATGGGCCTACTACCATGCATGATCTTCCCATATTCCTCACTTGTTACCAATTGACAGTCCTTGGATGAACACTCCATATTCGCCAATAGTTGAGGATAAACATTTGCCTACCCTAACCCTAGTTATTGAGGAACAGTCTAAATGTACCTCTCTTCCAATGAATCACGTAGAGACATCAAACACCAATATCATATGCATTGTCCAAATATAGAAATATATACATGAAAGTGAGCCACCTTGACACATCTATTGTACAACTCCATCATTCCCATTTACTTCAAAATCAATATTCACTCCAACCTATTGGTATCGTTGACTAATTCATACTATACCTACCTGATCTAAAATAAGAATTCATTATTATGTGAGTTTCTCTATATTTTTTATGAAATGTAGTTGCTATGTAGTTTAATGGAAGGATGTGTGTTTTTAAAAAATAAGAATTCTATTGTACTTATGTTTAAGGTTGTTTTCCATGGACACAGACACCATAATCCATTGAAATAACCCAATTTCTTGTTAATTTCTTTAGCAAATCCATTTCAAATATGGGATATCAATGGTTCTTATTCGAAATCTATTGCAAACGTGTAAGAATTTTTTAATTTTGGTTTTTATGGAAGCTAGTGAATTTATCTCTCCTATAAACTACTAATTCACTTCTCCAGCTAGATTTTGGATCACCTGGTTATGTTCTCACTCCCTCATAGGTTGCAATATTATTTTGGGTTTCCTTTCTCTTATTGGATAACCTTTTTCAGTTTCCTCATAGGCTATATGCCCTTCCTTGGGCTATACATGCCCCCCTAGGATATACCTTTCATGATGGCAATTTATTTCCAGCTTCCTTGTGTTGAACTTATTCTTATACTAAGAGGGGGGGTGAATAAATATAATATTACTTGTAATTATTTAAACATTCATGAATCATTCATTGTCACATATATCATCAATCATTCATTATCACTTATAAACTCAAATCACAATGCATAGAGTTTAAAGTGGAAAGCTTTGCAGGAGAAAACCACAAAAACTTATCTTTACAAATGTATGTAGGAATGAACCTACTGTTAGACAGTTTGTAGGAACCAACCTAATGGAGACACCAATATCCTTAGTTCAACATCGACTCAACATGATATTATGTAGTCACCAACCTACTAGAGCAACTAATCTCCTTAATTGAGCACCAACTGAATAATAAATTTATAGAAACCAACCTAAGATATTCATACATAGAGTACATATGACTTCACCTTCATGATTCATACTTCATGTATTTCATAGCATCATCATACCCTTAACGTCCATGCTCCAACACATGTATTTGATTCATACCCAAGACATAGTTAAACCCTAATCAGATTTAGCATTCATTCCCTAATGAACCTGGTAGCATCATTCTAAGAATATAATACTAAAACACAGTATTACAAACTCAAAAAAACTTACTTTGCAACATCATAGACCTTAGTCATTCATAGCACACCTTTAAAATGCCAAGAAAAATCCTCTTGCACATATTTAGATCCCAAGAATAATCTCGAACTTCTCATGTGCACCTCAAACTTCATCTAATTGCTTGGATGCTCTTCAAACACACACAAATATCCTATCTTTATAGTGGTTCTCTTCTCAATTTTAGGTCCAACCTATAAAGACTGACTCGTTGATATGAACTTTTTGGTTGGGTTGTTTGACAAACAAATTCATATCTCTTCATTCCTAAGGAGTCATACGGAGTGCCATATGTTGGCAAATATTGCACAGAAAGCGAATGTGTGTTGGCAACAGATAGCGAATCAGTGAATGGTTGTCATTGATGGCAAGTTTGTATCAGACAGGAATCCCATTGCAACAAGCTTTCACGATTCAATAGTAGTCATTGGATCATCGAAAATGAATCTGGATCATAGATTACTGTTCTTGTCAGAGTATCGGGGATCGGGAGTTGAAGAAGATTTGGAATTTCATCCACTTGGAGAGGACGTGTGGCAGCGATCAAGCGCCAGGGGGAACAGCCCCAACAGGGAGGTCATCCATCGGCATATCGAGAGTCAGGATATCGGCAATCCCGTTGACTAGAAGTTGGGGAATTTCATCATGGAAAACCTGACCTAATCAGAACCGTCCATCTGCGAGGAAAGGTGGCAAAGGATCAAGCGTCGTCAGCATATCGAGAGTCTTGAGACTAAGGGTGTGAGGCCTGCTAAACCCCAAACTGCGAGAAGAGACCACAGTCGTAGATCTCAGATAGGACGCGTGTAAAGGATCCAAGAGGATTCAACATGGGTGGACAGGTGGCATCTCACATCAGATATCGGGATATCGGAGATCTCGGGAGAAAGGAGTTCATGCATCTCGAACTCGCAAACCCCGTAGCCCCGACGGGATAAGGTTGTGGTGACGAGAGTTGGACATATGAGTGAGAGCTGAGATGGGAGGTCCAGCGTGTGAAGGGACACATCGAGGATCGGAGGATCGGGAATTCCATAGTCATGTGCATGGTGACATCGAAAATGCCAAAAACCCCGATGAGAGGTTTGACCGAGGTCATGTGTCGACGGTCATATGGGCCAAGACCTATAGCCAGCAGGGCTAGTGCGTGGAAAGGGGCGCATCGACATCAGGGATCGAAACTTTGAAGTGACAAAGTCACTTGACATCAGGAGTGTCGATTTTGCGATATGCAAAATCGTGATGTAATCTGAGCCATCAGATCCAGAAATGATCAGGACCACTGATCATAGTCTGTATCATAGTTTCAGGTATCGCGAATTCAAAAGGGCAAGAACAAAATGCAATAAGAATCCCGATTTCTTGAAATGCAAAATCGCGAGTGAATCTGGATCGTCAGATCCAGAAATGATTAGGACCGTTGATCACAGCCCGTATCGGAGTATCGGGGATCGGGACTTTGAAATGCCAAAATCTCTTGACATCAAGAACTCTAAAATCGCGATATGTGATTTTGTAATTTAATCACAGCCATTAAAGATAGAAGTGATTTGGACCGTTAATTCTAGTCACTGTCGGAGTATCGAGGATCGGGACTTTGAAATTCCAAAATCTCTTGACATCAAGAACTCTGAAATCGCGATATGTGATTTCGTGATTTAATCACAGCCATTGGATAAGAAGTGATCTAGACCATTGATTTAACTTCTTATCGTAGTTTCACAGATCGGGATTTGTAAGTGACAAAAACTCTGATTGCAAGAGTGTCGAAATCGCGATGTGGGAAATCCCGATTGGATCTGAACCGTTGGATCAAGTATTGATCGGAGGGTTAGTGTTCTCTCTCACAGTCAACTACTGAGATTGGATTTTGTTAGCAAAACAGACTCATGATGATGAATTGGTTAGCATTTCAGTTGCTAGGACAGGTGTTCTTATTTCGGTTGAGGGAAGGCAAAGTGGAACCGTCGGGGAGGTATACATAAAAGAAGATAAGACATATTGTGGAAGGTTGGTTGTTCTGGTGAGGAAAGGAATGAAACAGTAAGGAAGAATACAGAAGATGATGTGTGGTAGGAAAGGAAGCAGATGTGAAGAGTGAAATGGAACGCAAAGCAGAATAGCAGAGCAAGAGAAAACGCAGAGCAGAATAACAGAACAAATCAGACTTACAGAACAGAGAAAGGAAGGTAAGAATTGGTTTATCTAGGAAATTTTCTGTGTATTCTTTATTTTTATATTCAAGGGTGGTTTGGAGGTGCTTGGCAGGACTGTAGTCCTCAGAAGCTCAAGTGGGTGCTTGAACACAGGAAGTTGTAGCTTCCATATGGTTGCAGCTAGAGAAACCAGGGTGGCAGGGTGGTGCTAGGGAGAACAAGTGTTCTCTGTTATACAGGTTGGAGCCTGTGTAACTGGAAGTTGGGGCTTCCATCAAGTTGGTGTTGGAACATTCAGGAAGTTGGTGCTTCCATCCAGTTGGTGCTGGAATATTCAGGGAGTTGGTGCTTCCTTCTAGTGGGTGCTAGAGAAACCAGAGAGTTGGTGCTCTCAAACAAGTTGCAGCTTGTAAAACAAAGGTAGCAGCCTCACATTGAGTTGGTGCTCAATTGTAAATGAT
>JASDQU010816796.1:37286-56946 GCA_032191745.1 Picea mariana
TCCCTGCCCTTCGCTCAAACTCAAATCTTCCCCTATGGTTTGTCCTAGGCTGGTTTCTAAACTTGAGTTGACAATACTAGTCTAGGGACATCTGTCTTTGAACTTTCATATCCAAGATGTAGTATTCCCTGGTACTCCTGGCTAATTGTGCCACAAAATCTTCAACCTGTTCATGTTGCTCTTGCTCATCTGTAAATGTAGGCATGTATGGTCTGGGGTTATCTTTGCTACCTGAGTGTTAGCCTAGAAGTTCATCTGTGAACACTGACATGTATGGCCTATGATTGGTCTTGCTACCCATATTCCCATGGAATGTGCCACCTCCAAGACTTCCTTCGGATCCTGGTGCTTTCTCTGAGTTATATCTATCTTTCTCATGGGTTCCACCAGACCCTCCAGCCTCCTTATTCCCATACACATCAGGACCTTTGCCTCGATGGGTTACTTGCATCAAAAGTTCAGTTATCCTAGTTTGGTTCTCGTTCATTTTCTATAGATTCTGATCAACTTTCTTCAAGGTTTCAGAGATTTTGGCCTGTCCCCTTCTGTTGGTTTCCTGATACTCATCCAACTGTCGGACCAATGTGCTTTCTTTGCGGTTCATGTTTTGTTGGAACTTGTCAAATTCAGTTACTAAGAGAGCCAAGCCCTGAGGCTCATGGTTGTCTCTTGACCCTTCCATTTCTACCTCTATTTCACTGTTGTTTTTCTTCCTCCGACCAATAACAATTCCCTTGTACTTCTGCATGCACCGATCTCTCCATAGGTTTGGAGGATCAAGGCTCCGATACCACTGTAATGATCCCAAGCAAATTCTTTCTTGGATTCACTAACTACTACTAATTTATTGAGTTATTAAGGGTATACAAGATTCATCAACACATGAAGATTACAATATATTCAAGATGTAGAAGCACAAGCAAAGATCTGACCTTTTTATTATGAGCAATGTAAGATCAATACAATAGATGGCCGATCTAGCATAAAACTCAGATGGTCGTACAAGAAATAGATATGAGCTGCTACAAAATGCTCCCAACAATACAAAATAAGCCTCCAAAGGCTAGATATACAATGAAGACTAAACCAAGCAGATCTGAGCCACACTAATGATCAACCTCCAAGATGGAAAGTGCCCCGTCCTGCTAGAATGCTGAAGTACTGAATAATTCTACCCTTCTACCAAAAGTGTCCAATCATCCTGAGAAATATGCCAAATGATAGATCAGGCAACTGTAAGGAAAACCCAGATGTCCAAATTCTCAAATCCACTCTCAAGCCTCATAGATCTGAATTCTTCACTGAATGGTGTACCCCACTGGATGAATGAAACCCTAGTTGGTTCGTCCCTGATGAAGGAGACCTTCAAATTCTCCAAAACTCTCTAAGAATATAGATCGGGCTATGAGAACCCCGTGGGAGAAGTTTTGGGCTTAGATCTCAAGAAAATCTCCCTAGATCTGAGTTTTACTGAATCACAGGATGTCTCCTATGGCTCCATGACATCCCAATCTGTAGACAAATATAGAATGATGATAACCCTCGAGAAAATCCCTCAAATAGATGGTCCTACCTTTGGAAACAAAACCCAACTGTCGGAATGGCCCTAGGCCCTCAGGATAAGCTGGATCGAACCTCCCTCGATAAACTGGCCCTGAGACTAGAATGGTGTGGAGGAGTCTTTCATCCCCGAGACCAAGCTATGGAACAAGGTGAGTGGATATTTCACCATTGAGTTGCTCACAAGGGTTTGTACAGCAAAACCCCCAAACTGAATGCTCAAGAGCAATAGAAAATGCTAATCCAAAACCAGAATGAGTAATAGGTGCACCCCAGCCTCTTACTTATACTTTTACTTCTAATTCTTTGTTGAGTTAGGTTAACTCCCAGGGTTAATCTTCTATTCTTCTGTTGAGTAATCTTTTACTCCTTTCCTTTTCCTTTCTTAAGTCAACTTAAAAATATAAATTTTAACTTCTTGACTTTTCCCCCCTTCAGTGTGAGACTATGACCTAGTGGGGCCGCCTAGGTAACTGAGTCTTCTCATTACCTCTCTAAGAGGTGGGTGACATTACAGAGTAACATATATTGATTGTTTCTTTTGATGTAAAGATTATTGTCTGGAAGTCCTCTTTTGAAACCTTGTTGTTGTAGTTATTTTTTAAGGCTTGAATACTAAGCTCTGGGATCTTGTTTTAGTCCATAGAGTGATTTCTTCATTCTGGATACATAATCTTAGTTTTCTGACAATTTGAATCCTTATGGTTGTTTAATATATAATTCTTCTTCTTCTATATTTCCATTTAGAAAGGCTGACTTGACATCCATTTTATAGAATTTAAAGTTCTTGAAACACAAAAATACCAAAAACATTTTAATTACTTCTAATATTGCAACTGGAGCAATGTTTCTTCAAAGTCAATACCCTCAACTTGAGCATACCCTATATAGACCAATCTTTCTTTATTTATTACTTATCATCCATATTCATCCAATTTGTTTCTGAAGACCCATTTGGTTCCAATCACACTCTTGTATTTTGGTGTAGGAACAAGTTCCAATGTCTCATTCTTCTCAATCTGATTTAGTTATTCTTCCATAGCACTAAACCATTGTTTATCTTCGCTAGCTTGTGTAAAATTCTTGGGATCTAATTTAGATAGAAAATAAAAGTTCAATATTTTTTTAGTCTCAACTCCTGCATCTATATCACCAAGAATTTGACTTTAACGATGATTCTTCTGGACAATTATGGGTGGTGGCTTTTGATATTGGAATTCTATTTCTTCTTGTTCTTCCTTTTCTTGTCCTTTGTAGGTTGTTTCCTCTCGATCTTTGTTTTTTATGAATTTTACTATTGAGGTATGGATTCATCCACTCTTACATAAATACTAGCTACAACCTTGTGCATTATTTTGTTGTATCATTTGTAGGCCTTGCTTCTAGATGCATAGTCAAGAAATATACCTTTGTTTTTCTAGAATCAAAATTTCCTAAATTATATTTATTTCTCTTTATATAGAACTTGCTTCCAAATACTTTGAAGTATTTTACTGTAGCTGGTATGCATTTCCTTAATTCATAAGGTGTGTTGTTGGTGTTCACTCTAATTTGTGCTCTATTAAAAATGCAAACTATTGCTCTCACTGCTTCTCTCCAAAATGTGTTTCATAGATTGGATTCGTTCAACATTGTTATAGCCATTTATTGTATAATTTTTTTCTTCCTTTCTACAACTCCATTTTGTTGTGGATTCCTTTCTTCTGAAAAATGTTTCTTGATTCCACAATTCTCACAAAATTTATCAAGTTCATAAAATGTAAACTCACCTCCTATATCTAATCTTAAACACTTGATTTTTAAATCACTCTCATTTTCAACCAAGAATTTGAAAACTTTAAACTTCTCAAATTTTTCATATTTTTATTTAAGAAATGTAACCCATTTCATTTTATAAAATAACTCTCATCTTTTAAAGTTTGTGTTATTGTTGGCCCGTAGAGGTCTGTGTGTAGAAGTTCCAATGTATTTGTGTGTACCAACAATAAAATCTAGGGGATTTAAAGAAGATCCCATGTATTTCCATCACATGGAAGACACAATGAGGAAACTAAACAACATCCCAGAGGATAATGTAGTATAAGATGTTGGTGCAAGATTGAGACCAGGGTTCTTGGTAGTTTCCAACAAAAAAGAACCATTATAGTGTAGATATGCTGGCATATTCAACCTTCAACAAGGGAAGGAGGTATGACCCGAAGTGAAACCAAGACTTTAAATATGAAAGAAGTTATAGAGAAGGAAACATCAAATTGATGCATCCCCCCTACTATGTCGTAGGGATGCGTGACCTCCCAGTCTTGGATCTTCTATTCTAGAGTCGAGTGACTCTCCAGAACCTTAATGGTTTCCATATGTGACTAAGCAAAGGCCCTTTAGGCTTCTTGTTGTAGTTTTTAATGGCACCCACAACCCTCCTTTTCGCTCTCCTATGAAATCTCAGAGTGTCATACATTAGCTCCTTTTTATAGATAAGCCCCCTCTTGATGTGACCTCGGTGATGACCACGCAATTGTGGGCGCAGCTACAACTAGTTTGAAGTCAAACTAATTTTGGGCCCGCAATTCTCCTCCAACCTCCACATGTCCTTTTGATAAAACCATGGTTTGGATTGCATCCCACCCTCAATATTTTAAACTCCGTGCAACTCATGTTCTCGCAATGCTACAGGATTGTCGATCTCGTGATCTTGACGATAACATCAGAATCGATGGTTTAGATTTGTTCCTTTCAAATTTATGGACTAGATCTGCCCCTCCTTCAATAAACGACTATGATCTCCTTTGCAACTTCAGACTTTGTGGTTTTGAAATCTCAAACCCAACTTTCTTCCGTACTCAAATATTTCAGAACTCGTGATCTGCTGACACCTGTCCTGCTCGATCAATGATTCTACTCCCACTTCGGATGTTTGGTCTTTAAAATCAAATCAATGATCCTACAAACCTCTTCTTGATCAATGGTCGAGATCTCCTTCGGGTCTCCAGAATTCTAAGATCTCAAATCTCAAACTTATTTTTCCCAATGGTTTTTACCCATAGTGTGTGATCCACTAACGCGTGTCCTTCTGATCTAACGATTGAGGATTTCTTTGGGTATTTACCCAGAGCTAACAGATGTGTGCCACATCTCCTCTAAATCGAATGTCTATGAACCACTTTGGTACTTTACCTGGAGTTCACAGATTCACCCCACATCTCTCTTAGATCTCATGACCCATATTTTACTTTGGGTATTTGGGTCTTCGCACTTCGGCAATCTCATATTTCAAACTAAAAAATAACTTCAACTTTTTCGGAGCTCACGATCTATTTCCAAGTGTTCACTTATAGATTGACGGCTCTCGACCCTTTGACTCTTCAGGTTTCGGGTGTTTAAACACTTTGACCTTCACCTTCCTCTGTATCTTCCAACCTACTGACATGTGTTCACCTATATCCAATGGTCCAAATACACTCCGTCCCTTCAGTTCTCCATGCTTCTAAAATATCAAAGTTCAAACTCGCCTCCTCCCAAAATCACAGTATCTGACGAATCAGATTTACTTGGGCTATCCAACACTTGGATTTTGCCCCGAACAATATGATGGTTCATATATCTTTTAACTAATCGGGTGGTTTAGATCCTATTTCAGATCTCCGGCTGTTCGGGCTCCGAAAATCTCAATTCTCAACTCTTGTGAGTTTTCTCTCTCCTCTGTGTGTGAAGCACTAAGGCTCGTGCAATTCACTATGATCAAATGGTTGTTGATCTTTTTCACAATGATCCAATGGCCATTTTTTCGCCTCCTCCTGAGCTTCTGATTTCTTCTGACTTGGAAGATTTCTTCATCTTCAAAGGTTTCAAACCTTTACTCCTCCTTACGAGTCTGACTATTGCCTCTCTTTGACACTTTATGGAAAGTGCTATCCCTTCTAATATTTTTCCTTAAAAGGATCTTGATTCCCCATGCACACCTTATGTTCTTGGGATTTTGATAACTCATATCGAAGGATTTATTGAAAATAAATTCTTCTTGCCCACCTGGCGTTACTTTGGTTCGAGTTATTTGATGCTTGGTCAATTCACAATGTTGTGCACACCTTGAAACCAGTCTAATTTTCCTTTTTTCTCTCTGAACTTCTTTGAGTCACTTTGAGAATCATTCGACACACTCCTTGCATTCGATTAGCACACCTTGCATATGAGTGTCAAAATAGAAACAATTGAAACTCATCCAGATTCGTCACTAATTCAAGCTAACACTTCTCGAAGAATCACACATGAAAGGAAATGGAATAAATCACACACACATAATATAACATTCATTCATCCATACATAAAATGAACACAGTCCAAGGATTTGTGACAGTTCTGTCTATTCTATTCCTTCATGAAAAAAAATTACATAATGTTTCTTCTACTCTACTCTCTTCTATTGATCTCTCATATCTTTATCTCACTCTTTCTATTATGTGCGTTCTATTACAATGCAACAACAAAAGGCTATCTAAGGCTTGGCTCCACGAGCTCTCTTGTCCTGTCTACAACCTGTCCTAAGAAACTCTTAGTAGTTACCTACTCTGTCCTATTACAATAACTAACAATTATTGCCAGATAAGAGTCAACACTCAATATCTACAATCCCTTACAGTCGTTCATGACTTTACAAACAAGTTACAATTTTAAAATGTTGTTTCCAAAATATCTCAACAACCCAACTTACTTCTGATTTAATTTGTTATTTGAAACTCTGTCATTGTTGAGATGTCATTCCTTTGCCTCCACGCTTGCATTTTGACTTTGAAGGCGATACTCCTGCATCATACTCCTTTGGTTAAAATTTTCATGGACTCTTGTCCATGAGCTCCTGAACTGTCTTTCTATGCTTCAAAATATCAGGTTTTGTCACAAAACTTGCATCTTCCGTTGTATGATATTTCCACTTCACTAAGTATTCATGATACGTCTTTCTCCTAGTCTTCGTTCCATCTCTTTGTTCAATGATTTTCTCCATCTAAGTTTTTTCTGTTGTGGTCAATTGTTCTTGCCATGAAACTTCTCTCTGATCATCTAATTCTCCTAGCTCATATCTCCTCTAAGGATATAGGTCTACAACATTGAATATTGATGATATCCCAACATTGTCTGGCAACTCAATTTCATAAGCATTGGCTACAAATTTTCTGAGAATTCTGCATGGTCCTATCTTCTTCATATTCAATTATTTATATGTTCCCCTTGGAAACCTTTCTTTTCTCAAATGAGCTAAAACTTCATCTCCAACTTCAAATTGAACTTCTCTCCTGTTTTGATCAACTCTGCTCTTGTATTTATGGTTGCCATTCTGTAGTTATTCTCTGACTCTATCATGGAGTTTCTTCATTTCTACTACAAAATCCTCCGCTCTAGCACTTCTGAACTCATCTTGATTTAGATATCTCAACTCTGTAAACCCTCTTGGATGTATACCATACACAATTTCAGATGGAATTTTCCCTATGCTCCTCTTCACTGAATTGTTGAATGCAAATTCTGCTTGTGCCAGAATTTGATCCCATTGACGACCTTTCTTAGTGACTAAACTTATTAACAAGTTTCCCACACTCTTGTTTACTACTTCAGTCTGTCCATCTGTATGAGGGTGATATGATGAACTAGTGGACAAGTTTGTCCCTATCCTCTTCCATAGAGCTACAAATTTGGTGTCCCTATCTGAGACTATGCTCCTCGACAATCCAAGTAGTCTCACCACTTCTCTGAAAAACAAATTAGCAATGTGTGTAGTATCACTTGTCTTCTGGAATGGTATGAAATGTGTTATTTTTGAAAATCTGTCCACCACAACAAATATGGAATCACACTCATTTTGAGTTCTAGGCAATCAGAAAGAAAAATCCATACTGATTGCATCCTATGACCTTTATGGAATTGGTAATGGCTGATACAAACCAAGGTTATGTTGTCTTCCTTTTTCATATTGACAAATTATGTATTTGTTCACAGAAATTTTCACCTTTGCTCTCATGCTCGGCCAATAATACGAATTACTCAGCTGCGAAAATGTCTTATCGTGATCAAAATGTCCAGCTAAACTCCCGTTGTGTTTCTCCTTCAACAAATTATCTCTCATTGAGCATTTCTGTATGCATAATTGGTTTCCCTTTAACATTAATCCATCTTGGATCAAATATTCATTCCCTGGGATTTTGTATCCCAACAAAGGATTCTTGCATGCTTCATAAGATTTCTTAAAATATGCATCTTCTTTATACATCTCTTTGAGGTGTTGAAACCCTAAGGTCTCCACTTGGAATTCTTGTACAATCAATCTCCTCCTGCTCAAAGCATCTGCAAATTTGTTAGCAGTTCCAACAATGTGCTTAGCAACAAAAGTAAATTTTTTCATAAATTCTACCCATTTAGCATGTTTATGATTCAACTTTTCTTGCATAGTAATAAATTGCAAAGATTGGTTATCACTATACAAGACAGATTATTTGAGAATTAGATAGTGTCTCAACTTATTCAAAGCTTGAATCACTGCATAAAATTCTTTGTCATATGTGGAATACTTATGCTTGGCGTCATTTAGCTTCTCACTGAAATAAGCAACTAGCCTATTTTCCTAACTCAAGACTACTCCAATAAACTAATCCACTTGTATCAAATCTCACTTGAAATGTTTTTCCAAAATACGACAAGACCAGAATTGGTTCTTTTGTGATTTTCTCTTTCAACACTTTGAAACTCTTTTCATCTTCCTCTATCCAACTGAAGGACTTGTGTTTCTTCTTCAAAGTAACATGGGTGCACATATACCACTGTAACTTTATAAAATCTTGCTAACCCATGAAAAATTCTTACCTCAAATATGATGTTTGGGGATGTCCATTCTTTGATTGCTCTTACCTTTTTCGGATCCATCTTCAATCCATTTGAAGAGACCATGAAACCAAAATATATGACTTCCTTCTTCATAAAAGAACTTTTCTTTAGATTTATCAACAACTTCTCTTGCTGCAACTTCTCCATCACTGATGTCAAATGTATTAAGTGTTCTCCCTTTGTCTTACTAAATATTAGTATGTCATCTAGATAAACTATGACAAAATTCCCTATGAAGTCTTTCAACACCTCATTCATCAATGTCATAAATGTTCTTGGTGCATTTTTCAACCCAAATGGCATGACCATCCTTTCAAACAATCCTTCATTTGTCTTGAATGTTGTTTTACATTCATCCCCCTCTCTCATTCTTATTTTATGATATCCACTCTTGGAGTCTATATTGGAAAAATAGCTCACTCCACTCAAACAATCCATCAAATCATCCATCCTCGGTAAAGGAAATATGTACCTAATGGTTATCTTGTTGATGGCTTGAGAATCTATACACATTATCTATCCTCCATCCTTCTTTGAACTTAACATAGTTGGTATTGCGCATGGGCTTAGGATTTCCCTGACGAAACCTTTATCCAACAACTCTTGGACTTGATTTTTGACTTCCTCATTCTCTCTAGGTGCCAACCTATAAGCTGCTTTGTTTGGTGAACTTGCTCCTAGAATAAGGTCAATATGATGGCTTATACTCCCAATGGGTGGAAATGAGTGAGGTAACTCATCCACTACTACGTCAGCAAAGTTTTCTAACAATTCCTGCATTTCTTCAAAAAAATCTTCCACATAAGTACTTGTAAGGATAACTCTAGGCTTCCTTGCCAACAACAAACTACATTTCTTTCTCCTTATTGAATTCATTCAAGAGTTCCTTCCCACTCATGAGAAGTATACTTGAACTAGCTTCCCTATTTTTCTCTTTGTCTTCTATTGGTAACCACATATGTGTCCTACCATTCTTTTCTAGGGTATAAGTATTCTTTCTCCCATCATGAATACATTTTATGTCAAACGGACATAGCCTCCCCAATAAAATATGACCGACATCCATAGGAATTACATCACATAATATTTCATCCCTATAACCTCCTATTTTAAATTCAACTTGTCATTGTTGACTTAATATTTCTTGATGCCTTTTCTGCAACCACAATACCTTGTACGAGTTTGGATGTGCAGTTGTCTTCAGCTTCAGTTTCTCCACCATCTCTGTGGATACTAGATTTCTCTGTGGATACTATATTGTCAATGCTCCCACTGTCTATAATCCCCTTGCAAACTTTGTCTTTCATCTTGCAAGTAGTTCTAAATAGAATTGTTCATTGAATTGGTTCCTCCATTTCCTTCTTTGGTTTAAGAAGAATCTTCCTCATCATGAGGTTCTTTCCTCCTTCTCCCGCTTCTACTTCCACATGCTTCTGTGTTTCATCAATGTGTTCTTCACCTCCTCCTTTATTCTTTCTCTGGAGACATTCCCGAGACTTGTGACCTTGCTTTCCACAGGTATAACATCTAATTACGCCTCCTCTGGCTCTTCCTCTTCCTCTTCCTCTAGAAAAAGAGCTTCTCCCTCCATGTTGTCCTTCTTTAGAACTTCCACCCTTCTCATTGTGACTATGTTGTTTGTCAACTTCATGCTTCGACTTCTAGAACTTCTCTCTAGTGGTTCCCTTACCTCTACTTGAATTTCCTCCTGTGCTTCATTGGATTTGTTTCCTGGCCAATCTTTCTTCATCTTTCAAGGCTTCTTGATAAGCATCCTTGACTGTACTAACAAACATCATGCTGATCTTCTCTTGTATTTTGTATCTCAACCCATTGATATATCTGGATTTCTTTTTATCCTCATTTTCTTTCTGTCCAACCTTGATGTTCAGTCTCTAAAATTCCTTAGTCTACTCCTTCACTGATAAGATTTTCTATATTAGGTTTTTCAATCTTCTAAAAAGATTGATTTGATAGTCCTTTGGGATAAAGTTTTCCTTCAACTTGGATACCATCCTATCCTAGTTTTTTGTTTTCTACTCACCATTTCTCATGCATTTGACTTGTAGTTCATCCCACCATAGCATTGCATGACCTTTCACTCTTGTCATTGCATGATTCACCATCTTATATTCTTCGATATCTTCGTAATCGAAGTATTTGTCCATAGCACGTACCCAATCTACCAATTATTCAACTTCTAAATTGCCTTCATACATTGGTACCTCTATCCTTTCTCTGGCTCCTATTTTTGAAACAAATTTTATCAAGCGATATTGTGCAACATCCTCTGCTACATTTTCTTTGACCTTTTCTTCTTCACTCTCAGCTTCACTGATATCTCCAACATCTCGTGCTCTTCTCTAAACTGTTTCCATGGTGTCTAGTCTCATCTAGAGTCACCTCATTTCTTCTTCCATTTATGCATTCTCTCTATGCCTTCTAGGTGGCATGATTCCACCGCGTCACCTACAACAACAGAAATCAAATTCGTGATACCACAAATGAAATTAATTTACCTTTTTTCTCCTTTGCTTGGTTTCTACAAACAAACTCAATATCATCTTTGATACTACCTGATGCAGGCCCCCCTACTCTACCGTAGGGATGCGCAACCTCCCAGTCTTGGATCTCTGATTCTAGAGTCGAGTGACTCTCTGAAACCTTAATGGTTTCCTTCTGTGACTAACCATAGGCCCTTTTGGCTTCCTGTTGTAGTTTTTACTCGCACCCACAACCCTCCCTTTCACTCTCCTGTGAAAGCTCAAAGTGTCGGGTGTGAGCTCCATTTTTATGATAATCCCCCTCGTGATGTGACCTCAGTAATGACCACACGATTTCGAAAACGGATACAAGTGGTTTGAAGTCAAACTTTTGGGCTCGCAATGCTCCTCCAACCTCCACGTGTCCTCCTGATGAAACCATAGTTTGGATTGCGGCCCACCCTCAATATTTTAAACTATGCACAAATCTTGTTCCTACAATGCTATGGGATTGTTGATCTCACTATCTTGATGATAACATCTGAATCGATGGTTCAGTTATACACCTTCCAAATCTAGGGCCTATATCTACCCCTCCTTCAGTCAATGACTATGATCTCCTTCGCAACTCTGAACTTCAGAGTTTTGAAATATCAAACCCAAATTTCTTTCGTACTCAAATATTCTGGAACTCACGATCTACTTACACATGTCCTACTCCATCAATGATTCTTCTCCCACTTCGGATGTTTGAACTTTCAACTTATATCAATGATCCTACGACTGTCTTCTCGATCGACAATCGAGATCTCCTTCGGGTCTGCAGACTTATGATATCTCAAATATCAAACTTATTTTTCCCAATGGTTTTTACCCGGAGTCTTTGATCCATTGATGTGTGTCCTCCTAATCTAACGATCAAGGATTTCTTCAGGTCTTTACCCAGATCTCAAAGATTGGCACCATGTCTTCTATGAATCCAATGACTATGAACCACTTTGGAACCTTACCCAGAGTTCACGGATTCATGCCTTGTCTCCCTTAGATCTCATTCCCTAGAGTTTACTTTAGGTATTCGTGTCTTTGCACTTAGGAAATCTCAGTTTTCAAATTGAAAAATCACTTCAACTTTCCTGGATCTCATGATCTGTTGACAAGTGCCCACTTATAGATCAATGGCTCTTAACCCCTCGACTCTTCGAGTTTCAGGTGTTTCAACACTTTGACCTTTGCCTTCCTCTGGATATTCCGACCTATCGACACTTGTCCTCCTAGATCCAATAGTCCAAATTCACTCTGGCCCTTTAGCAATCTGCATTTCAAAAATATCAAAGTTCAAACTCGCCTCCTCCCGGACTCACGGTATATGAAGGCTCATATTTACATGGGTGATCTGACACTTGGAATTTTCCCCAAACAATCTGATGGTTCATATCTGTTCCTACTGATTGGGCGACTGAGATCCTATTTTGGATCTTCGTCTCTTTGGGCTCTGGAAATCACAGTTCTCAACTATTGTGAGTTTTCTCTCTCTCTGTGCGAAGTGCTAAGGCTTGTACACTTCACTCTGATCAAACAACTGTTGATATGTTTCACACTGATCTAACGACCACTTCCACTCCTCCTCCTGAGCTTCTGAGTTCTTCCGACTTGTAATATTTCTTCGTCCTCAAAGGTTTCGAACCTTTAATCCTCTTTACGATTCTAACTATCATCTCTCTCTGACACTTTATGGAAATTTATATCCCTTCTAAGCTTTGTCATTAAAAGGATTTTGATCCCCCATGCACACCTTGCATTCTCGGTATTTCGATAACTCAGATCGAAGAATTTCTTGAAAATAAATTATTCTCGCCCACATGGTGTTACTCTGGTTTGGGTTCTTCGACGCCTGGTCATTTCACAACACTGTGCACACCTTCAACTTGGTCTAAGTTTCCTTTTTTTTCTATGAACTTCTCTGAGTCACTCTGAGACTTAGTCAATGCACTCCTTTCATTCGAGATGCACACCTTGCATACGAGTTTCATAAGAGAAAAAAATGAAACTCATCCATATTCGTCACAAATTCATACTAACACTTCTCTAACAATAACACATGAATGAAAATGGAATAAATCACACACATAGAATATATAATTCATTCATCCATACATCAAATGAATACAGTCCAAGGATTTGGGACAATTCCATCTGTTCTATTCCTTCATGAAAAAAAATTACATAATGTTTCTTCTACTCTACCTTGTTCTACTGATCTCTCATATCTCTATCTCATTCTTTCTATTCTTTCCATTCTATTACAATGCAACAATGAAAAACTATCTAAGGACTGGCTCCACAAGCTCTCTCATCGTGTCTGCAACCTATCCTATCAAGATCTTAGTGGTTACCTACTTTGTCCTATTACAATAACTAATAGTTATTGCCAGATAACAGTCAACACTCAATATCTGCAATCCCTTACAGTCCTTCACGACTTTACAAACAAGTTAGATTTTTAAAATGTTGTTTACAAAATATCTCAACAACCTGATTTAATTCTGAGTTAATTTTTTATTTGAAACTCTGTCATTGATGAGATGTCATTCCTTTGCCGCCACGATTGTGTTTTGACATTGAAGGTGATGCTCCTGCATCACAAATCCCCTTCTATGCTACTCAGATCCATAAGTTATCAATTAAGTTGAGTTTTAATACCATTGAGATAACATTAGAAAAAGGAAAAGGATAAGAAGATAAGCAATAACATTATAGGTCCATTCATAACATAAAGTATATCCTCTTAAACAAATTTGTAGGACCTAAACTATATCATTGTATTAGCAGCAGTGGTACAAACCATTCTTACATCTAATATTCTCACACATTTTTCCTCACAACACCTAGATCTACAATATAGTGTCTTATGCAACACATATAGACTCAAGATCTACTTCGAATGAAGCATTGATACCCATAGAGACTATTGCAATACTTTCCCATGGGAATAGAAAAATAAACCTGAACTAAAGAAAAAATAACATAACCCAACAATCACAACAATATCATTAGCATTGAAAACATAATTAACCCCATCCTATTACATCACCCTTTTACTCATACATTTGTGTCTTTGACACAACCTATTGATCATATCAAATCTAATCTTCCTTGCTTCCTGTATTCTTTAATACGCCCATGGTATTGACATTTTTGTTGCTTCTGAAGATTCCATTTGTTGTGTTCATTTAACTGCTTCCTTCTCACTTTCATGTGACTGATTTGACTTTGTGCATTAAACTTATCCATTTCAGAAACAAAGCGCCCATTAGAAGACCCATGCATAAATATTCCAAGGATATATCAATCCCTAGAATATCAACAAGAGGAACACCAATCCCATATGATTGAGGTGGAAGGTAAGATCATAAATTAATATTTTGTTATTTTAATTGATTTAAGAGAAATCCATAGTTACATTAATCCAAAAATTGTGGACAAATTCCATTTGAGCAAAAGTAAACTTGAAATATCATGGTCAGGTCAACAAGCCACATGAACTAAAAGGAGTATGAATGAGACTCTCAAAGATTGTCCATTAAATATGAATGAAGTGAATACCAATGTTTATTTTAATATCATACCATTAGGATCTCTTGATATCTTAATTGGAATGGATTGATCTAAAAATAATCATGCTATCCTCGATTTCCATAGCAAGACATTTACATGTCTCAATGAAGAAGGAAATCATAACACTATGGAAGAAATTCCAAGACCCATTTCCATTAGGGAGATTTCAATCTTACAACTAAAGAGATGTTTCATGAAAGTATGTCAATTGTATGCAACTCATGTGGAGGAGCCTGAAAGGACTAAAGAACCATATTTTGAATATGTTTCAGTATTGCAAGAGTTTGAGGATGTATTTAGACAAATACCATGATTCCAACCAAAGAGGGATATATATTTCCGTATTGATTTAGTAGCTAGAGCTACTCTAGTATCAAAGACACTTTACAAAATGAGTACACCATAATTAAAATAATTACAAATTCAACTAGAAGAATTGTTGAAGAAAAGGTATATACGCCCAAGTGTGTCACCTTGGGGAGCACTAGTAAACTTTGAGAAAAAGAAAGATGGAATGTTGAGCCTATGTATTGACTTTACATAACTCAATAAAATCCCTATGAAGAACAAATTAACTCTACCCAAGATTGATGACATCTTTCACCAACTAACAAGGGAAAATATATTTTCAGAGATAGACTTGAGAACAGGATATCACCAGGTGAGAATCAAGGAAGAAAACATGAGTAAGGAAACTTTTAGAACCATGTATTATGATTATGAATTTGTGGTGGTGCCATTTGGACTAACCAATACACAATATACATTTATGTTCTTGATGAATGACATATTTAGAAACTATCTATATAAGCTAGTTGTTGTGTTCCTAGATGACATACTTATTTATTCCAAATCAGAAGAAAAACAAACATCTCTTGACATTGGTACTGAAAGAGATAAGGGAACATCAACTATATTGCAATCTAAGCAAGTGTTGTCTCTACCAAGAGAAGATTCATTATTTGGGGCACATTATTTCAGAGGAAGGTATAAATTAGTAGATTCAGAGAATATTTAAGACATTAGAGAATATTTATGCCACACATGATTTGGAGTTTCATGTCATAGTTCATGCAGTGAAGACGTGGAAACATTATTTAATAGGGAAAAAATTCAAATTAAGGACATACCATAGTGGTCTGAAATATTTGTTTGAACAACCAAATTTAAATGCTAGACAAACAAGATGGTTGGAATTCTTAAGGGAATATGACTTTGACATCAAACATATCCAAGGAAAATAAAATAATGTTATTTATGCACTTAGCAGAAGGATGCACACCATGCATCCTACAACCATTAATACACATCAATTGGATTTAAGGAGAAAAATTTTAGATGTTTTTGTTATAAACCAGCATTACCCACATATAAAAGAAAGATTATAGTAGGAAGAAGTAAAACAAATATTTAAAGAGTATAAACAGGGAGAATGTGTGATACTTATGCATAAAACAAAATTTATGTTCTCAATTCCAGAGAATTGGGGAATTTGGTGACCATGAATGAAGAAGGATAAATTACCAATTACATTTACATATGTATGAAATGTGAGAGAGTGAAAGATAAGGATAGACTTCGAACATATTTGTTATATCCATTGCTAATCCAAGAGTGGAAATAAGAACTGGTAACCATTGATTTAATTACTGAAATTCCTTGATTTAATTACTAAATTTCCCATGACAACAAGGAAACATGATTCAATAATGGTAGTGGTGCATAGATTTATAAAGGTTGCTCATTATATTAGAGTCAAAATGACTCATACAACAACTAACATTGCATAATTTTTCATGAAAAAAATTGTTGGGTTGCAAGGAATAAGTAAGGCAATTGTTTCAAAGAGAGATACAAAGTTTGATTCAAACTTTTGAAGAGGATTATTTAAGGGATTTGGTAAAAATCAGAAATTTATCATAGCATACCATCCATAGATTTACAAATAGAGAGAGTCAACTAAGTGATTGAAAATATGTTATGTTAGTATGTGATGGATAAACTATCTTAGTAGGAAGATTACTTACATTTGGTTGAGTTTTCCTACAATAATGAGTATGAAGCTTCGTTGAAGATCATCCCATTTGAAGCTTTGTATGGTAGAAAATGAAATACTCCAATGATTTGGGAGAATCCAACATACACACTAGTACTAGGGATGTAATTGCTCAAGGATATGAAATAATAGATGGTTAAAATTAAGAGGAATTTGAAAATAGCACAAGATAGGAAGACAATTTATGTAGATAAGAACATGAAAGCTGGAGAATTTAAAGTGGGAGCTCATGTGTTTTTGAAATTCAAGCAAAAGAAAAGTTCATTGAAGTTGGGAAGTTGTACCAAACTAGTAGCCAGATTTTGTGGTCAATTTTAGATATTGAAAAAAATAGGGTCAATTACATACATGCTTGCATTTCCTTCTTCGATGAATGTGCATAATGTATTTCATGTATCTTTTCTAAAAAAGTATCTACATGATCCTAACCATGTCATTGATTCGAATTTGATTCGGGTGGAGCCAAAATGAGACTTTTGCGTCTAGTAAGTGTGCATATTGGACATGAAGGTCAAGGTCCTCCAAAATCAAACCATAGGACTGGTAAAGGTTCAGTGGACCATTTAGGGTCCTCAAGATGCTATTTGGGAGCATGAGGATGGCATGCACGAAGAGTACCCAAGACTTTTTGAAGGCTTTTGATGTTTTAATTTTATAATTATATATGATGCACTCAGGTGCCAAAATAAGGTGGAGGAGAATGTAATATTTTGGTTTTGAATACCAAGATTAATAATGTATTTTGTTTATTTTATGAAAGGTCAGACTGATTGCAAATTTGAAAATGACGGAGAGCCTAGAAATGTAATACTTTGAATATTAATAACAAAATACATCGTTGACTACAAGACATACAAGGAAAAAGTTATAGGGGATATGATTTCGCCAGACATGGGGGAATAAAGGGGCTAATCCTCTTATTATATTTTATTTATCCATCTTTGTTTCAATAAAAAAAATGGGGTTTAGGTGAGCTTTTTGGGGAAGGCCATGTTAAACCCTATTCTTGTTTTGAGCGGGGTTGGTCACTCCTTGTTACTCAATTATTTTTGGGTTGTTCCTCATTAACTCATTCTTCTTGTTCATTCTCATTCTGGGTTTGAGCATGGGAAACAAATTGTTGGAGGTAGTGAGCCATGGATAGTTGGCTTTAGGAGCTACTAGTATTTCCAGCGAGAAATTGATGCATGTGTGTGGGAGAATGTTGACAATTTTGAAAGGATTGTCCACAATTGAGAATCCTTGAAGTTTCCAACATTAAATCCTTGGATTTTCCATCATTGAAATTTCCTAACAAGTAGCCTTGGAGCCGTGGAAAGATGTGGAACAACTTGAGGGAATGCATGACAGAGAAGAAGGTTTACCTCTTTGAATTGCACAGGATGAAGAGGACGAGAGTCCTTGTGGACTCATAATCTGAGCTAAGGAGTAAATAAGTTCTCTTTATTTTTTATGTAATCTATGTTAGTATTGTTTTTATGGCCTTGTTAATTGTTATGCATGACTTGTTAAATGTTTCTTATTAATAGCAAGTGGTGTATCATGTTTCTTTATATATAAAATGGTATCCACGTACGAATTATAGAGGTACGTGGACATTTCAGAGAAGAAATTGGTAATAACTTAACCCGTGACCTAGATTGGAGTAGACAATTAGTAAAATCCTACTCCCCACCTTATTAAAACTTTACCAAATAATCCAACCAAATATGCAGGGTTCTCTTTTAATAGAAATCAAACAAAATAATTCAAATCTAAATACTAATTATAAATGATACCATTAAATAAACAAATCATTAATCATTATCCTAAAAACTTCAACCAAAACCATTATAAAGATAGAATTACGTTACATTAATATTTTTTTATTATAATTAGTTAAAATTCTATTCTCCACCCTACAAAAGATTCGCCAAATAATCCTACCAAGCATGCAATGTTTTGTTTGATTGGAAAATGTGGGCAAAGCTCTTCTCTTTGGTCTCTGATTGAATAGAATAAAATCTAAAATGATAATGATGGTTTCGAAATTAGTGTGCACTTTTGGCCGTCGTTGAAATAAACGCAATCACACAGAGATTGCTGCCACCATAGAAATACTTGGAATATCAGGAAAGCTATGACTGCTGCCGCCACARTCATGTCCGTGACATATCAGCCGGGCTCTCTGGATTCGTTGGCTAAGAATATTCAGTAAAACCTAATACACCAAACTGGTATTGAAAAGTTGCCCCTATTCCACGGACTCTGATGTCCACATTCCAAATAATCTTAAAAAGAAATTTGATTAAGCTAGTAACTCTGTTATTATTACGATATTCCCACCACCGCCCAGGAGATTCACACTCTTATGTTTTTCTGATTAAGCTAACAACCGTGTAAAGTTATTTGGATAAATGACAGTTAAATTGAATTTCTACATAAATGGCTATTAAATTGACGTTATTGGCATTTAAAACAACATTATTAGTAAATAAATTTCAGTTAAAACAAACTCTATCACAGATACAATTACGTAGAACAAGGGTGACTTTCATTTCACATAATTGATTTATGTTTGAAACATGCAACAAATTTCAGCATGAGGTCACATGCACATGAAGGCAGTTATGTTAATGGGCATGCATGCAATTTATTTATGAATTCTTCTTGTAACTATGTGATTTATTCATGATCAGTTTATGTAACTTAGGATAGATGTTATATATAAGAGTATATCTATAGAGGTGTGAGAGAAATGTGCAGAGAGTGTGTGAGAGCAAGACACAAATGTTGTGTGTATGAAAGGAGATGATGGTTGTATGCGTGAGTTGGTGAGTGTAATTTTCCCTTGAATAAAAGAATACTGCTTATCATTGCTAGTGGTTTTTTCCTCATTGGGTTTCCACATAAATCAGTGTGTCAAATTGTGAGATTGTTGTGTTTGGTTTAATGCTTGTTTGATCTTACTTGTTTTGGCTATGATTTTATGCTATGTTTTGCTTCCGCTACCCAACAAGTGATCGAGTTAAATGAGATCTGAAGTGTGAGGAAGAGATTTGAGTTCATTGCAGGGGCATTATTATTTTCCCTAACGCTT
>JASDQU010816797.1:9951-36714 GCA_032191745.1 Picea mariana
ATCAATTACTTATAACAATAACTCAAACATATAATTATTGTCCAAGGTCTTCCCAACATTCTACTTGATATTGGGCATAATTTCCATGGTTGTATTGTTGGATGAAAGCAAGTTTCCTTGCTTCTGTTGTGAAGTATTTGTTACATCCATTAGGGCTTGGCCTTATTGTTGATAAATTACATAATATCATGGTTAAAGTAGGCCGAAATCAGTGTTTCACATTTGGATCTGGTTCTGCTCATTGCCCAGACCCCGGGGTAGGCCAAAGCGAGGAGCAGCTTGGTACGAGGCCCAGGGAAGGAAACCGCCTACCTCTGACTCTCCCTGCGAAGCTACTAACACCCCTCAAGCAGTTGCCCATTCCCCTCCTTTGGCTCCTTTAGTCGATCACCCCCCTGTAGCAGTCTTTCCCCCTCCTCTAGCTCCTATAGTTGTGCCCGCTCATGCCCAACCACCCTACGACCCCGTCGCTGACCTCACCCCCCTCTCAAACCCCTACGCCTGTAGGGTCAAGTGGTTCGATCTTCTTAGAAATTCATTAGGCTATGCACCACCTCCCCCCTTTCCCCCTCGACATCCCTCTTTTTTTCCCTCCCCTCCACATCCCCCCCACCCGGCCACCTCTCTTCGCACCTCCCTCCTGAGATCCTCCTCCTCTTCTCCTCAGTCCACCCACCCCAGTCCTTTCTGTGACAAGTACGAAGATCAAACCGAGCTCCTGAATGCTCTGAGTAACATTAAAAAAGACCTGGAGGATATCAAATTGGCTATGCTCGACACACAGAACAGGGAAGCCGACCGTTGGAACAGAGTGGACACCTTGATGGATTTTCTTCAAGATCTTCGACATGCCATGGCTGACCGCAACAAAGAAAAATCACATGTGAGACAGATTTACGTCGGGTCGCAGCTAGGACCAGATTTCTAATGTCTTCTAATGCTTTCTATTTCTCGGCTCAACACTACTAGCTCTGTTTTTATTACATTGCTAGCATTTCGACCCTGCGTGGCCTCGTAGCATAGCTTAACTCCTTTTGCATAACACTTGGCAATGGTGGTTTCCCAGATGGGCACTGTTTCCGCCTTTGAACTTGGACACTTGGCAGCGGTGGTTTCCCACAAGGGCACCGCTGCCACGTAGGTAAATGCATCACAGACAGCTATATTTTTTACAGGAATTAATACAAACCCTAATTTACAAAAAAAATAAAAATAAGTAACAAATTATTACCAGTGGTGCTTGAGGGTAATCAGATGGAAGATAAATATCAAAGAAGAAAAGGCCATCTTGATATGGAGACCCACTGGCTCCAAGAATAATAGCCGTGAGCAAATCCATACGATCCTCATAGAGTCGCACATAAATCATGTCTGTCCAGTCATAATAAGAGATTTTGAAACGTGCTACCATGTATAATTCAGTTAAATTTTTTATTCCAAATCAGAGAACAAGAAAATAATTAAATTCTTACCAGGCAAATTTTTTTCAAGGATACTCCACTCTTGTTGAACTTTCTTTGACCACTTTCTATCATAAGAACTTTGTTTAGAAGATATTGAAACGTTTAACATTGTTACAATAAAAATGCAACATCATCTTGATTCTTAATATCAAGCAAAACAAGACAAGTCATAAACATACTAGACTGAAAGTATGACACAATCATGAACACTCCGAAAATACCTGAGTTGTTTCATTCAGAAAGTAATGGTCCAGAGGGTCTTTGACACTGTCAAAGTGTTTGAACTGGTATTCTTTTCCAGAAACAGACAAGTTATGCATTTTATCTTAATTGAGTTTCATACGAGTAGGCATACTGCCTGTTGAATACTCTCCTGTGGAAACTTGCACTCTGTCTTGGAAAACTTAAACTTCTTCCTCGTTTATGTGGCCATTACATTCTACCCTGATCTTAGAATCTGTCACCTCTGATGCTTGATTCTTAATATCAAGCAGAACAAGACAAAACATAAACATACTAGATTGAAAGTATGATACAATCATGCACACTCCGAAAATGCCTGAGTTGTTTCATTCAGAAAGTAATGGTCCAGAGGGTCTTCGACACTGTCAAAGTGTTTGAACTGGTCATCTTTGCCAGAAACAGACAAGTTATGCATTTGATCTGAATTGAGTTTACGAGTAGGCATACTGCCTATTGAATACTCTCCTGTGGAAAGTTGCACTCTATATTGGAAAATTTGAACATCTTCCTTATTTATGTGGCCACTACATTCTACCCTAATCTTAGAATCTGTCACCTTTGATGCTACAAGCATAGCATTCAAACCATCTTCAATATGTTCCAATTGATGACACCTGGAATCTCTTGTAAGTTGTTTGCATTCAGCATTGCTCATCTCAGTCCCATCAGTGTTCTATTCAAGTCCATTCTGCAGAGTAGTTTGCTCCTGAGAACTTGCATCCATAGTATTTATAAGCTCTTGGAACCTCGAAATCCAAGTAGACCAGTGGCAAGTCTAGCAACAAATCCAAACACTGATCGAGGTATTGACATGCCACCATTGCTACAGTCGTTCAAGTTTTCATCTGATGGTAAAGTTTCCATAGCATGATTTCCATCAGTAGTAATTGGGTTTGAAATATCTTCCACAACCTGTTCATTATAGACAAGATATGTTACTAGAGAACATGTCTAAAACAAACTACCTAAAAAATCAATCAATCTTATCAAAATAAATCACATTACCTCCTTATCAACCCCAAATGCATCGCTTGTATTATCATCAACAGTTTCCCAACTTGCAGCATCATCACCATCATGAAAACTACTTTGAGATGATTCCATATCATCCTCCCTGCCAACTACAAAAATTGTTTGTGGTCCAACCTATACCATACAAACAAGCATTAAAATGAAGAACAAAGGACAGGAAACAATGAAGGCCAGACCATTCTACATAACAAAAAATAGTACAAAGAAAATGAATGCATATATTACCTGAAGTTACTTGAAAAATATGCATGGGAATATTGGTATAATGGTCATATTATTGTATATAAGTTTAGAATAGATTTAAGTTAATAAAAAATAAGTCACATTTACTACAAGTGACTTAAATAATAAAAAGTCAATTGTCTCTTGGTCATCCATTTCCAGTGAGACTCTAGGTGCTTCACCTAAGTGACTTACAATGTACAAAAAAAAAATGAGTTCATTGGAATAAAACAAAAAAGCATTCAAGCTTTGGCTGTTCTTTCTGCAATTGTTGTTTGCTTGTATTTTCTGTGTAAATTTCTTCATTCTATCATATCCTGGTTATAGGCATATGGGAGAGTTATCTCGTATATGAGAAGCATGATCGACAAGTACATTCATCATGGATACACACAGGCATAAGGAAACATCACAGAAGGCAGATTGAATAGAAGTGGAATTTGTATTGCAGAAAATGTCTAGGAGGCAGAGATGATATTTGTATTGCAGAAAATGTCTAGGAGGCAGAGATGGAATTTGTATTGCAGAAAATGACCTACATGGTTATCCTGTAAGATATCATCCAAAATATCAATTTTATGTTGGATGTCGACAACATAATCCATTGTCCAAAGACTCTGGGAATAAGAAAATGCCAAAAATCATGTGGATGAAAAGATGCATTATAAGGCGGTGGCTAATAAAGGAATGAAAAGAGTCCACGTGTTTGAGTTACATTGCACTGCTTTGACACAAGTTGGCATTGGGTGAGGTTTCATTCCATCATTTGAAACATTTACATACTCACAAGAATTCTATGACAAGTGTTGCAAAGCTAAATTAGTCCTTTTTTTTGTTTCTGGCTCTCTAATGTTGAAATACATTCATGTTCATGATCAATGATCTTAGCATGTGTATACTTTGTAACAAATGATTTGTTTCCACTTTTCTTTTTGGTTGTGATACTTTTGTTACATCGATTGAGAAAAAAATCACGCATATATGCCATACCACACATGCTTCAATTTCAGTGATCTTGAGTGTTGTTGTATATTTTCTATGTCTGATGCTCAGACTTGTTTGAATTGGTGATTGATACTTCTGACATACATGTGATATTGTCTCAGGAAAGACCGAGCAAAAGCAGTGGAAATTCTAGTGAAAGACCTAAAGGTGTTTTCTTCTTTCAATGAAGAGCTATTAGAGGAAATTACACAGCCTCTTACTTTAGAGAATTTCAAGTTTGTGTGTGAAAATAATCTTGGCTCTACTACAAGTAAGATCGTGGGTTACATACATACTCTTTTGTCTTTCTTAGATATTCTTAAGGAATCTCGTGCTTCAACATTATTAGCAAAGTTACACATCTTGTCATGGTACATTTTTGTTGCAGAGAAATCTGAGGGGATTTCCCTGATTGGTGACATCCTTGCCATCTGGTTGTGATCTATTTCACATAGATGTTATTTTTCATCCTTTTTTATTTTTTATTTATTTATTGTTGTCTTTTTTGTTATGTTTGGTTGAACACCAATGAAAATGAGCAACTTTCCAAGTATGGAGATACCAAGTCAGCAAGGAATATCATGTTAATTGAGCTTAAAAATCTTATTGAGGCTAATCCTCTATTCCGAGACAAGCTGCAGTTTCCTTCTCCGAAAACTTCTTGCTTGCGAACACTTATCAATCAAAGGTTTATTTTCAATTTCTTTTGAATTGGCTTGCTATAGTATACAACTATTCAAATTTGAGTATTTTATGCCTGCCATGTAGTGGTTGTTGTAGTCAGTTTAGATGACCAATATCAATATCAGATTATACTTCTATGAGGTCTGCCAAATTGTTTGCTTGGTGCAGATAATTGATTTCATATTTCTGATATCGGTGTTTGAAATTTATGGCAGTTTGAATTGGCAACATCAACTCTGTAAAAATCCAAGGCCCAACCCAGACATAAAAAAAATGTGTATTGGATTTATACAAAGTAACCTACACTATATCAGGAATAATGGAATTATATGTAACCAATTAATTTGATGTTAATATATTAGTCCAATTCACTAAAGGAATTATAATGTTGTGATAATTCAAAATGTTATTATCCAATGTGGACTTTCTATGCTTGGATTTACACAAAGTAACCTACACTATGTGGATGATAGCATTAAAAGCCAAACTTAGGCATCCAAATTTGATAACCTTGCCATTTATTTCTTGGCTTGCTCTTTCTTGATATAAGGAGATTCTTCAATTGAAACCATTGATAGAATTTGAAATTAAATTATAATCGGACACCCTTCAGTACCTATTCAGTTAATTTGTCCATTAAGGAACATAATTGAGGCTCCAGAGTTTATATTGTTATAATCTTAGTCATTGATCATCTAAGTGAAATAAATTGCTTTGCGAGGAGAAGGGATATGGTTTTATACATTTATTTTCTCCACGGATGCTGCAAATTGTTTTATATCAAATTACTATTATGAAGGGATATGGTTTTATACATTCTCATTTGTGTTCATATGGATGCTTAATGACCAAACTACATGTTTTCTTTATTGGCAGTGCACCAGAGAAATTAATTTTCAATACCAGGAGAAGTTAAGAGCAATGCGAGCTCAACAGGCTAAATATCGAGAATAATTTTTAAGTCGAGAAGCACAGGTGTGGCAGCAGCAGTATCAATAAGCCAATCTAAGTCAGTTTCAATGTAGTGTTGATGGCCCAATGGTTGGATACAATGAGAATGCTCATTAACCTCGTGGTCATGGTGGTGCCCTTGGAGAAGGTAATCCAGGCTACCCAGGAGGTTATGACTCTTACAGGGACAGAGTGCCATACTATGGTAGTGTTGGACATCCATTCAGCATAAATCAAGAATATGAAGCAAGGGTACCTTACCCTGGGGGTTGAGTGTATGATTCAGCCTCACACTTTTACTAGAAAGTATCCAATACATCAGTACTGATGGAGACTTTCATGTCAGGTGCATTCTTTTTATCAATTTTGGGGGTCAGGAAATGCTTCTAGCCGCTACTTGAAGCACAAAGAGTTTTACTACATCTTTTAATCAATACCCTTGATACATTTGTTTCTTGATACAACCTTTTGATCTCTGACTATGTATATTCTCAGCATTTTTTTTAAAAGGTATAATTGCATTATTTCTGATGTTGAAGATTGTACAGGGTTGTGAAAGGTGTTAACTATGATTGTTTCTCTATATGCTAATCTTATTGATGGACAAGGGTGCCTTAAAGGCTAAGTTGAGTGGCTGCTCTATACAAACTATGCATATAATTCTTGAATAGAGGTCTTTTTGCATATTTAACTTCGGGATCAAAATGATTGAATTGTGCTATTCTGCAATAGATCTGATTCCTTGATTAGTATTACTTCAACGTAATTTTGATTACATAGTCCATTTCAGGTTGCTTTTGAAAGATACAATCTTTTTCCACTCAATAATTCAAATTTGATCTAGAACTAAACTCAATAAACTTGACCCTCATATTAATGGGACAACATTGATTATCATTTCAAATATTGTTAGCTTTTGTTGTGAGTGCTTGCTAGCATTTGTTCTGAAATGCTCTTCATCCTCAACGGTTTTGTCGTATTTGACCTTTATTTTGTGGTTTCCCTTTCTGCTTTCTTTGTACAAATGGGTTGTTTATTCAAGTTGCCAAATATGGTTTGGCGGTTGTTTTACAAATTGCTTTGGTGGTATTCTCATGATTACATCTAATGACCAATGTAGCTAGTTCTAAGATTAGGATGGGTTCACAGAGCACAAGGACTAGTGGGTTGGGTCTGATGGGTACACTGAACACTAAGGATTACATGAAAGTTCAAGGCTAGAAAGTCAAAAATCTGAGTTGAAATGACCGTGAAATTATCCTTATATCCCATACTAGCAGGGGCATGCAAAAGGGGATGATAAAATGGAAGCATCATGATTAGCATGGGTTTTAACTAATGTTAGGCCACTTAAGCATATTGATTTCTCAATGCATGATTAGTGTCTTCCCATCTCCATTTGTTTCCACACACTTAATATGCTTGTTATTATCAATAAATCATCAAGGGAATGGTAAGTTGGACAACATCAATAGACAAAGAGGAAGGGGGTATTCTCATGATTACATCTAATGACCGATGCAAGTAGTTCTAATCTTAGGTTGGGTTCACAGAGCACAAGGACTAGTGGGTTGGGTTTGGTGGGTACACTTAAGTTTGAACACTAGGGATTACATGAAAGTCCAAGGCTAGAAAGTAAAAAAACTAAGTTGAAATGACTGTGAAATTATCCTTATATCCCATACTAGCAGGGGCATGCAGATGGGGATGATAAAATGGAAGCATCATGATTAGCATGGGTTTTAACTACTGTTAGGCCACTTAAGCATATTGATTTCTCAATGCACGATTAGTGTCTTCCCATCTCCATTTGTTTCCACACACTTAAGATGATTGTTATTATCAATAAATCATCAAGGGAATGGTAGGTTGGACAACATCAATAAACGAAGAGGAAGAGGGTTCATAAGAATTTTTATTTGCTGGAGCATTATTTTTTATTTTGATTTTGAGATGGCAAAGCTCAGGGCTCAAATATGACTCCGTGCTTATTAGGCATCCCTTGGGAGGTCTGCACCGCCCACTAGGGCTCATAACAATCTCTATTTGTTGGATTATTATTTTTTTTAATTTTGTGAAGGTAAAATTGAGGATTCAAATCTGGCTCCATGCTTATTAGACATCCCTTTGGAGGTCTACACCATCCACTTATGAATATTAGATTGTTTCGGTTCACATGGTCATGATTTTTTTTATAGTAGTTTGTGACCTAGGACACTTTTCAAATCTCCATGCCTATAGGGGCCCTAAGCGCCCACCAGTTCATCTCTGTATGCCCTGAAGAAAAGGTAGAGGCCCAACCCATACCGACATCAATTCACTGACCATCATTATGCATGAGGAGGGATTCCTGTGGTTAAAGTTATTCAAGGGTTTTCACCCTTGTATCAAAGGTGTTGCGCAAGACAAAATACTACAGCAACCCATTTTACCATTAGTTGTTCAAGACTAAAGTGACCATTTTCAATGTCGAGTAGAAGCTCTGATTGAAACGTTGGATGCATCACAGATATGTCATATATACATGTGTTTTTCAGTTGGTCATATAATTGCAAACCTTTGCACAAGTTTTTGCACCACAAAAATCTTTGACGTGCAAACCTTTGCACAAGTTTTTGCACCATAAAAAAGGTTACACCTTGAAGGATTTGATCCTTTTTTGTACTTGATAGATTTGAAGTTAATATTGACCTAGGTTGTTATTCATTTTAATAAGGAGGAGGAGCACATCAAATTATGTTGCTTCCCTAGTCCCTTTACAAGTGTAAAATCAAAAATTTCTTAAAACTTGGAAATTATGAAGTGTTTGATGCACTCCCTAATTTTGCTTTTGTTGTCAGCTTGTGTCTGTTGCATGCCTTGTATTTTTACGCCAAAGGCGTTCTTTTAGGGGAGTTCTCTCTTGCATTTTCATCGTCTGTCCACATCCTATTAAAGCCTGCGACATATTATTGTCAATGTTACCCGTTTTTCCACACATCGACTTATTGAGATGATAAGAAAGCGGGAAGCTTCCTCCACCGACATGCTCTACTAGACCTTCCACCTTTCAGAGCATTCAACAGGGAAATGTCTGATGAGGGTTTTGTATACGTATCTAATATTGGTCTAGTAGGTTCAATGCCTGCTAAGAATTGTGTAGGGCTCTTGAGATAGAAGATTGGTTACAATTACCGTTTGATAGCCTGTTGGGGATCGAGTTTACCTGGTTCCAGAGTCTATAGATCTGGAGTCCCAGTTGCGTTATGGTTCACAACTGCAAAGGCGGCTGGATGTCAAGCATATATTTATTTGCTGCTCTATGGGATGAGCGGATTTCGATGCTTGGGTTGAACTTGGAAACTAAACAAGCCTGCCTCATATATTTATTGGATACCACTTTTTCCAGTGGTTGTTCCCAACACGCTATCAGCAGATGAGATCCCACCCTACCTATGCAGTTTGGTTGCAATGGTGGTTCACCAGATTGCTCTTCTCATATTGTGGGGCAGGTTTCTACTCCTGGATGGTTCCAAGATGATTAATAACCCCTCTCTGTCAGTGCTGAGCGATTTTCCTAGGGTGCTCTCTGTCTTCGTCTATGTATGTGTTCACAACGGATGCTCTTCGATATTGTAGGGCAAGTTCGATGCATCCTACTCCTGAATGGATGGCTCAAAGTTGATGACATGTAATATGACTGTGCCTTACTATGAGGAATGAAATGTTTCTAATGTTTATACAAGGATTGTGTGAGATTAATATGATGTTTTGGTTTTCTCTGTGACATACGTTTCCAATTTGGTTTTTCTTTCAGGTTAAGATTCATAACTTCTTGGAAAAGACAAAGAAAAAACCCCAAAAAAGGACTAAGAACAAAGTAGAGGAAGCACAAACAATAACTAAGGAACAAGAAGTTATTCATAAGCATTTAAAAGATTTGATGAAAAAGCAGAAAGGACGAATAGTGATGAAGATTGTTAAAGAAAGGGATGATTCAAAACCTTGGGGTAATGCTTTGCAGGCTAAGGTGAGGATTTCAATTGCAAGATATGATGGCATGTGATTTATGTTTCTTTTTTATTTCAATATCTATGATGTTTATTGTTGTGTATCTTAGGTGGGAAGTCGTTTGATAGAGCTCCTATTACAAGCAGCCTTCATACAACCTCTTGTTGATCAGTTCGCAGAAGGACCTCCAGAAATTAGACCTACATTTAAGCACACATTGAGAACAGTAATGATTGGCACGTAAGAAATCTTTCCTATATGAATTTTGAGTGTATTACTCTGTAATTACTTGCACCATGATTTATTATTATTTCTTTTTGTAAAGTCTAGTTGAGGAAGTTATTTAATCTTGAATAACAATCCCTAATCATAAATATTTTGTTGTTTTTATTATACTCAGGAAGGTTTTGAAGAGATTTGGGGTTATAGAATGTGATTCGTTGGTGAAGAGGGGACTTGAAAGAACGGTATGCTAAAAATCTGACCATATTATTGAGGGATTATTTAAATCATCTAAGATTAATTTTTGATGTGGTCATTAAGTAGTAATAGATTTTTGGAAAACGTTTCTCAAGATATCAAACTTTATTTTTCTATAGATGGTTGCCTACAGATTTGAGGGGTTTGAGAAAGTGTGAGCTCTTGAGATGTCTGTTTTATATCTTTTGACAGGACTTTGAGAAGAAAGAAAGAAAGCTTGAAAAATGCATTACTCTTTTACTGTTCCTTACTATGAATGTTTATTTGCCTTTACAGATAAGGCACATGGTGATCCCTTACATGCCAATGTTGGTCAAACCTATTCTTTGGACATGGTATGAGTTTGTTTTGCAAGAGCTTTGGCATAATAAAATTCCTATTGTCTTCATCAAGTTTTGAAAGGAAATTTGCAGTTATACGGAAAACCAGTGATGTTTGAGTTTGTTCGAGGGTTGTGCAGGCAGATGCCTTACTCTTAACAAAGTGCATGAGCAAAGCATATTGTAATTCGGAAAAATCTTGGCTATTTTATGAATTTCTGTATTGCAAAGATTATCAAAGGAATAAAATAGAAAATATTTTGTATGAAAATAAAAATTGCCCTCTGTTTCCAATGGGGCAGCAAACAAAAAAATGCTACAGAGGCCTCTCAAAAGTTTCATCTCACTTTACAAGCATTCAACCTACTATTAAAACTTGTAGCCAATGAGACAACTATATAGGGAAAGCACTTTTGCAAAGGTATCACACTGTTCAGTCAAGAAACATTTGATTCTTTCACTGCTTGACTTGATTTGATTATTTATGCCCCTTTGGTACAGTGTTGATGGAGTTGAGGACAATATTGGTTAAATATGGTGTTATTGATTGGAAGTGAGTGTCAATATCTCGTCTTGTTCTCAGTTTCAAGTGTAAATGCATATTTTTTTAAATGTAATGGGTAGAAAATGTTTGAATAATTATGGTGAACTAATAATTATCCATTATGCAAAACTTACATCTATTATCATCAGAGAAATTGTTTTTGATTGACCCTATGATGAATTTGAATCAATGTATATAGTATTTCATTTCTGAATCCAAATCTAAATCGCATTTTTGGGATCCTCAAATTTGATGGGGTTGTGCTTACATAAATATGATGAGATCATGTCTAAACATAATTTTCTCTATGCCAAACTAGTCCTTGTCAAAGTAGTGTATATACACAACTATCTATGTAGACTCTCCATTTAATATAGATGAGCAACAACTATATGCATTTATTCTTCTCCCATATTTCAATTATATTTCTTTTTACCCTAACCCTTGCCTCAAAGTATAAGTATGCACCCCTCCCTGTTCACTTTTACACACACTCATTCATTCCTCCTAAAGAAAGTGGCAGACTGCTCTCTTGTTCTGTGGCCTCCTTGGTTCAGTATTTGCGACCTCCTTGTGACTGATATTGTAGCCTCCTTTGTGACAGGGCTTGGCCTCCTTTAGTTTCAGATCAGCTCAGCCTATACCAGGTCCCTTCCATTTTTTTGTTAGTTGTTGTGTGGGTGTAGGAGGTGGATAAACCTCTGTTGAAAGTGCTCCTATTGCCATCTTCCAGGCTTGTTCGTGGATTAGCCAACTCTTCTTCTCCTCCGAACATCTCCTTCGAAAACAAGAAGCACACTCCTACTACACAAAGGGGGGATCATTCAAACAACACCCAACACAACTCAGAAGGACGACCGGTTAAAGCTATCATGTGTGCCAGGGAAAGAACTAGTGTTGGCAGACTTGTTTTTGGGGAGGACATAGCAATGGACAAGGTTTTGGATCTATCCGAAAGAGCAGTGGCGGGTAGGGTCAGAGGGAAAAAACTAGGCATGGCTTATCTCAAAAGTTGGGTACATAACTATTGGCTACCAAAGATCTCCAAGATTCCCCATATCAGACTACTTACCAGAGGGTGGTTCACTTTTGTTTTATCTTCCACGACTGATGTAGATTGGGTTCTTAAGAAGGTTTGGAGCATCGTAGCTACCCCGACCCTCCTCAAACACTGGACACATACCTTTGATGCAAAGCATGAGCGGGTCGATGAGGAACCCATTTGGGTTAGACTCTTGAGCCTCTCGATGCAATATTAGAATACACATCGATTTGCGGCAATTGGAAATCTTCTGGGCAGTTACCTTGAGGCGGATATGTCCTTTGAAGTCATTGGTCTTATGACAGTGGCTCACATACTAGTCTTGATCAATCTGCGGAAGGGTTTATATCAGGAGCTTCTCATAGAATCGGTCACTGGGGATTTTGTACAAACCCTGGACTACGAGGGAATCTCATTTAGGTGTCATAGATGCCATGTCTATGGGCACAGTGTGGCAAACTATCCAATATCCATCAAGGGAAAAGACTGAATGACAAGAGGGACAAGCTCCTCCATCTCTCCTTCACGAAAGAAGTGGAACCACAGCGGGGCGTAGGGGACTTCAAAAGACAAGTTTTGCAGAACACTGAAGATAATCAATCGGCGGGTCAGGGTTCAGACAAAGGGTGCAATCAGGGTTCGGAGCAGGAAGTGCCTTCGGCTACCGGTCCTCTCTCCTCACCTTCCCTGGATCATCTCCTCCGACAAGAACACGAATTAATTGGTAGGTCAATCTTAGCTGCTTCTCATACTACTTTGGAGTCTTTCACCCCACTTGTTTTTTTTTAGTCTCTATCCTGTGCCAGTCTAGCCTCCCTACACTGCCCCTTCTCCTCCTCCTCGTCGATCTTCGCACCTTTGCTGGTCACACCCTCCTTAAACTTGGGGGAGTTATAATCTACTTCGCTGATTAGGCTCTTGACCTCCACTGAACTACCTTATACACCAAATATAAACGCCCCTCCCTCTACAACTATCATCCCCTCCCCTACCTCCCTAGAAACTTTGCTTCCTACCAATCTCCCTTTTACCCTCGACACTCCCTCGACCTCTCTTGACTCCTCTTCTGAAGATAATAGAGTATATTACCACCTTAGGAGCAAATCGGTGATCAAAGAGGATCCCTTGGAGAGTGGTTCTCCCATGACCTCGGGCAGGGGACTGGGGTCACTACCTTTAGACACAATCAGTGGGCAAAAGTAGGGGTCGTAAATCACATTTATATCTGGCACCAGATCGGGCCAGAATTGATCTAGCTTCAGGCAGACAATCTTCGATTGAATGGGTGCTTAGAGAAAAACCACCCCAAGATGGAGTTACCTCATGAAAAATCCTCTCCTTCAATTGTCGAGGGTTGGCGAACCCCAATAAAAAATCGTCCTTATGAAGATTGGTTGAACAGTGCTCGCCAGATGTCATTCTACTGCAGGAAACTCTAGGGGACAACTTAGCAGTGGTTAAGATCTTATAATCCTTACACCCAGGTTGGATGTTCACAGCGATAGATGCTCGAGAACGCTCAAAAAGTAATCCTCTCAAAAACACATCTTGGGGGAATAGTTCAACTTTCTTGAAGGCAGGCAAATTCATGAGGTGATCGGAGTAGCACAAGAAGGTATGCACAACATCAAACTAAAGAAGATGAGAGAAGCAATTATAAAACTAGATCTATCCAAAGCCTTCGATAGGGTGAACTGGTTATACATCAGAATGCTTATGATACATTTGGGCTTTGGACTGTATTTTGTCAACTGGATAATGGCATGCTTAAACTCGGTCTCCTTTTCATTTTACTCAATGGTTCAGCCACATAATTTTTTCAAGCAGAGAGGGGAATTCGACAAGGTTGCCCGCTATATCCCCTACTCTTTCTACTTGTAGCTAAAAGCATAAGTCGTTTTTTGACTGAGGCAAAGGTGGGAGGACGTTTCTCTGGTATCAAAATCTCAAATGGGTTGGCCATTACCTATCTATTCTTTGTGTATGACATACTAATCTTATGTGATGGCTCGAAGAGGGATGCAGACATATTAATAGAGGGGCTCACAATCTTCAAATTAGCAATGAGTATGATCATAATTATAGGAAGAATTACTCCAGGCGGGAATCAACAATTAAACATCTTCAGACCCTCTAGTTGTCAATAGTTCCTTGCCTGGAGTTGTTTGTTTGCTTCATAGGTCTTGATATTGATATTGTATTTTTTTTTAAATACCTACAAAACCGTCACAATTGCGACGTATTTCACTCTCTTCCCGTCGCTCTTGCCACGTCCGAGACGTCTCTCTTTCCACCTCCAAGATTGTCGCTCCCATAAAAACCACGTCGGAGCTAGTAACTCCAAGATGTTGCTCTTGCCACCTACAGGACGTCGCTCTTGCCACATCCAAGAGTGTCGCTCCCATAGCAACCACGTCGGAGCTGGTAACTCCAGGTCATCATTCTTGCCACGTCCAAGAGTGTCGCTCCCATAGCAACCACGTCGGAGCTAATACCTCATCCCGTCGGTCTTTCCACCTTCACAACGTCTCTCTTGCCACCTCCAAAACGTCTCTCTTGCCACCTTCAGAACGTCGCTCTTGACACCTTTGAAATGTCTCTCTTGCCACCTTTAAAACATCTCTCTTGCCACCTTCAGAACGTCGCTCTTGCCACCTTTGAAACGTCTCTCTTGCCACCTTTGAAACGTCTCTCTTGCCACGTATAAAACGTCTCTCTTACGACATCCATGACATCGATATTGCCACGACCTAGACATCGGTCTTACAACGTCTATATGGGGGTTGGACAATCCCATTCATGATGACACGTGGCGTCATATAACGTCGCAATATAGACGAAAACTCTATCGTCGGAAAAGCAACATCCTGTGAAATGGCGTTTGAGGGGGTCCAATGTTTGTCGTTCTTCCGACAATATAAAGTGGCAATTACGTCGAACACGCCGTCGGAATTTGACCCAAATGCACTAGTGACAAGTTTGGATAAAATGACAGAGAGTCCTATTGGGCTAGTGTCCACTGGAAAAGGAAAGTTTCTGGAAGAGACCTTATCCAAGCCATGTAAGTGGGTGATGTGGTCAGGGGATGTCCAAGCATGTGGGTGCAATGAAAATTAAAGGAAAGTTCTATTGGGCTAGTGTCCACTGGAAAAGGAAAGTTCCCAAAAAAGACTAAATCTAAGCAATGTAAGTGGGTGATGTGGATAAGGGATGTTCTGACAATGGGTGCAGTGAAAGCAGGGGAATGCAAATCTTTACCTGTGGGTGCCTTTGTAGAAGGCGAGTTGCACCTGTCCTGGATGCAATTGTTTCCAAAGCCCATTCATGCCTTTTATTCTTTACTCTTATTACTTTTTATTCAAGAAGTTGATCAAGGGACACTACCCTGGCGTCGTTACCAGTGGTGGCAGCATTACCCACAAGTACTTTCACAGAAATGTGAAGTTTGGCTCGTGATGAGACCCCCTTTCTCTTGGCCATGCAACCAAGAGTCACTACCATGGCGTGGTAACCAGCTGCTAGCAGTGTCATACTGCTAGGTACCCATGGACCTTGTTGTCGTCCTTACACACTTGTAAACGTGAGTTGAGTTCGGCTCACTCAGTGTGTCCTCAGAGGCACAATGCCTAGGTTCACAACCCACACTGTCACTTTGATCGGAACCTCTTTCGTCTAGGCTTACTCCTAGGGAATCCAAAGGGGGTAGACCTTAATTACTAAGTGTGTTAGAGTTAGGTTCTAGGAGTTAATTTTAATTTGTTAAGGTTAGAGGGGATTATAATCCTAAGATGTCAAGGAAACCATGCAAGATACTAAGGCAACCATGCAAGATGCAAGGGTTAGCATGAAAAACAAGTCTTTTCCCTAGGTCAACTAAGACTAGTGCCTAGAAATTGGGCAAGGGGTCAACTATGTTCAAGGGTTGTTTATTACAAAAGATTACAAGTTACAATTTTACAAGAAAGAATAACTCAATAAAAGAATACCATATACAATTACTTACAAGATTTACAATTTAAAGATGATAGATTACAACAAGCAGCTAACCAATTATCAATTTGTGTTTGTGCAGGATATCAAAGCATCAAAGCATCACATCAACAATACGAGATCATAATCAATACATTACTTCATCAACAGATTCCAAAGTTTAAGAGAGTTAAACACAATTATTATAAAAAGTATTGGAGACAATCTACACTCTTAATTATTAAGCCCCCCCAAGTATTCTATTAGATTTGGTCAAGGGTTTAATAGTTAAGCTTTTCTCAAGATTTAACAAGTTTTATTAGCTTTCACCAAAGCCTCCTCCTCCTCCTGTTGCCAAATAACTGTTGGACGCTCAAGATAGTATGGCAACGAGGCCAACCCTAGCAGAACCAATCAGCCCTGACAGTAAGAGTACTTCCTGAAGAGGACACACACCTAGTGCACCACGAAACAGTCCCCTGCCACTACTCTCTGTTGTTTTCCTCAAACCCGTTTTAGATGGTGAAGATGGTGATCTAAGGTACCCTAAAATAGTCTATTAAGTATATATAACAATTAGGTATACTTTTAGGTGATTTAAAGAGTGTTTAGAAGGTTTTAAAGTACCTTTTAAGTGCAAATTAATGAGATGGCCGAAACTGTTATTTGCTCAATGAGTGTATTGCTTAAGCTTAAACCATTGAATGAATCAACACATGTAAAGCAAAATAAAAGTGAGATCGCTGAAAGAAATAAAGATTATATCATGCACATCAATAGCTTGATAAGAAGTAAGAGATCAATGGCAAGAAGAGCTTGCCTTAAGAGATGAAGAAAATTTAAGTGTTTGCCTACTTAACCATTCAACAAATTCCAAGCCCTAGTAAGTGGCTATCAATAGATATAAACAATTAACCAATAAAACATTTACTTGTTAAGAACTTAAGAGATATAAAGCATTGAGATTAGATCATGTGCATAAGCAAGAGATTATGAGCTTGAAATGAAACTAAGCAAGATCTAGTAGAGATGTATTTAAGTGTGTTGCCCAATGGGCTTAAGATGATGAGATAGATCTATAACATAAGCATTAAGAACTTTAAACCATTAGATCATATCACATTATATCAAAAGTAAAGCATTAACACTTATCCTTACCTCTTTGGGGTGTTCCTCTCCCAACTAGGTAAGTTATTAAATTATTATTTGCTTAGTTAAGTTAAGTATTCTTAGATTTTAGTTATTATGGCAAACAATGAGAGATGAGCAAAAGGAAGAGTAAACTAATCTACAATCTACTCAACAAACTATCAAGCAAACCCCGCGTCAAGGTTGAGAAGGTGCCCACACCTTCTAAACCTTGCGGCCAAGCTAAAGAAAACTCAAAAAATAAAAGAAATGCTAGATCTAGCTTACGTCCTACCTACCCACAAGCTCAAAGAAGAGGGGAGGTCGTACCACTTCCCCTCTTACACTTTAAGCTCAAACAATCAAGCAAAAAAAAGGGGAAAAAATGCACTTCTAAGCTAGAAAATAAAAGGAAGAGTAAGAGATAGCTACCAAATCCCCCCAAGGGGTCTTGAAGTGTTGTGTGTGTCTCTTTGGGGTAGCCAAGAGCCTCCAACCAGATCTTATATACCTGTAAAAACAGCAAGCTTTGATTGCTAGGATGGCTACACACAACCAATAAGAGTTAAGGAAACCCTTGCCCTTTTGGAGCAAGAACTTTCCACAATACAAGATATAGATTTTATATGATTTTTGACCTATCTAAACAATGATAAGCTAGCTGAAAATGACATGAATGTACGGCAATATAGAGAAAGGAAATAGATCTAGAGAGTTGAGTTTGTAAGAGTTTCAAGTGACCCTTCCCTTCTAGAAGGAATTCCAAATGAAACCCTAGAGATGAACCTGCAAGATCCTTTCAAATCACAAGCATACAATAGATAATATGTTGATGTAATGAAATTAAACGACACTTCTATTTAACCCAAACATCAAGATATATAGACCAATAGGCATACGCTCTACTAAATCTACTTAGATAACACTTTACCTAAGATCTAGTGTTGCAAGAAATTAGAAACAATACTAAAGCAATGTTACCTCCCATGCATAAGAACAATAAGCATACGCTTTACCCTTCTTGTTGTCCTCCAAAGCTTCCAAAATTATATTGCCAAAGAATATGGTCTTGGAGAGGAATATTTCAAAACCCTAGAGCATAGAATGACAATGAAATGGAATGAAATGACTAAAGAGAGAGAGGAAAATCAAGTAGCATAACAATAGTTCAAGATATGGTGAGTTGGAGAGAAGAAAAGAGATCCATTTATACTTGGAGAGACAAACCTACCTCTCTTGGATCTAAGCCAAGTGTTCACCACCAAGCAATAGACTAGATCTCTAGGCTAGGGCGCACCTCCTAGGGTTTGCACAATAGGTCTAGGGTGTAGAAAATAGAAAAATTAATTAGATAGATCCAATGGCACGTAGGAGGCATGGGATTCGTGCCAAGGTAAGTGAAGAGTCTCAAATAATTTTTAAATAATTATTTTTGAAGTTTCTAGATGAGGGAGGGCGCACCTCTTAGGATGAGGGAAAGGAGATGAGAGATGAGAGATGAGTGAGGGGTGTTGGGATTACACAAGACTCCATAGGAGAGGTGTGGGATCTGTGCTAGGTAAGAGAAAGAGTCTCAAACAATAAAAAAAACGTAAATTTTATTGGAGAGACAAAAAGGAGGGCATAACTCTCTTGGAGAGTGCTCCCCAAGGTCAAAAATCAACCCAAATGCTAGTATGGGTGATGTGGAGTGAAATGGATCACCTCTAGGGGTGAAGACAAGGCTAAATGAAGTGAAAGTTTAAGAGAGGGGGCCACACTCAAGTCACAATTAAATTAAAAAAGGAAAAACGTCAATCCCCCTAAGGGGACGCAACTTTTGACTATGGAGATGGCAAAAGGGGTTAAACAAGGTTGAAAAAGGTTGGGAGGCTAAGGTTATGCTTAGTGGGTCTCTCTCTAACCCTCATTTCAACATTTCACATCATCTAACTCATTATTACAATTTTTACATCCTGCCATGTTTGGACTTTAGCAATTAAAATTGTGCTTTTACACTGACTGACACTCCAAGTGGACTAACCCATGGCCAAAGTTGTATGACTAAGCTGAAACTTGGTCCATGTATGTAGGGGGTGCTATTCCATTTATTTTGATCACAAATACCCCTATCAAAAGTCCAAGGATCCAGTTTTTACAATTATTGCTCAAAAATAATTAATTAATTAAAAATTAAACCTCCTAACTTAGGGAAATTTAATTAAAAATTAATTAATTAAAAAAAACTAATACAAACTCTATGGAATTCCGCGAAACTTTCTATGATGTTTTGCATAGTCATTTACAATGAATTCCCTATATAGTTACCAAAACATAAGCCCACTAGAACGTTGTTCGCCACTTTGGCGGACATATGCAAAGTGTGAGGGGAAAACTCAAGGGAAATCAGTGAGGTTAAAAAGCCCAACTAATGACTTGAGGATAAAAAACCCTCGGTGAAAGGAATTCTCCCAGTGAACCGATCCCAAGGTAATTGACCTAGACATGACTCATGCAGACCTATTACATTATTAACCCACGCAGGGGTGCAGAAATTCCAATTACAAAAATAAGTGTTGGGCCAAACACTGCCCTGTAGAACCAAAGTCTTCAACAATCATGGCATCTGATGATGCATCTCTTCATGGCACATGAGTTGACCTCCAGTGCTAAATGGGCGGTCAAAAGACCTAATAGGTTGGCTCGTGATGAGACCCCCTATCCTCTGACTAGGTCTTGTTTTATTGTTTTTTATCGGTCCCCTTGTTTCTTGTTGAGAAGCCTTTCACTGCTTTCTCGGGGATCCCTGGGTGAAGCATCTTGAGGTTTTATTTTTAGGCTTTTATCTTTTGCCAGCTTGTTTTTACCTTATGGGCCTTTAGCCCCTTCTTCCCACAAGGTAAGGTGCAACCCTCAAATGATTGGCGAACCCAATGCTTGGACAAATGAAATAAAAAGAAAGAAAAAGCAATAAAGAAAAGAAAGAATAAAGGCAATAAAGGGCTTGGAAAGAATTGCATCCATGACAGGTACAGCTCACCTTCTACAAAGGCACCCACGGATAATATCACCCCTTTCTTTCACTTTACCTGTATGTCTAAACATCCTTTGACCACACCACCTCGTGTTACATGGCTTGGATGATATCCTCTGGAAACTTTCCTCTTCTTATGGATGCTGGCCCAATAGGGCATTTTGTCTTTTTCTTCGGCTTTGTATAGTAGGTCATTGTAATGTCTTTGAGCTATTGGATGATATATCAGGGGTTTTATGCATGCATTTGATAAAATTAATGATGAAATGTGATTGACATTACTATGATCCCTGTGACTAATGAGCCCATGGAGGGCAAAGTTTTTGATGTGCAGGATCATGCCCGACGAACAGGTACCAGTTGGACCGATACACATGGGGAGATGATTAGTTCGGACCTCCATGGGGCTAAAGAACCCATCAGATGGTTGTTGGGAGCCCATCAGGGGCAGAGGCAGGACAGTGATTGGTCGAGCCTTTGCACAAGAGGAAGGAGAACGTTTTCATCAAGGACGCCTTGGCTGAGCCTAGCCTAGGGGGGTTGACCCACTGCAGTTGGAACGTGCCCCTTTTGATGCCCTAGGATGTCATCTAAGAGCCATGACATCACCTGCAGTGTATGGCATCTCGACAGAGCAGTTTGGCACGTGTGGCGAAGTTTGGAGGCCCAAGGAGGGCCAACGTTTGTCATCTTGTGTTGCATTTTGCCCTAAAAAGGGCCAACGTCTCCCTCAAAGGGACTTGACGTCTTGTGTATTGCTCATTTAAGGTTTCATTTAACAATTTAATGTAAAACAATATGATTTTTTGGTTTGTAGCCTTGTCGGCTATTTTTAATGACCTGAAATTAATTAAAGGTCATGATACACTATATATTGAGGATGTTTTCCCCTCATTTGAACAGGAAGACAATCACTCACACTTGTGAGGTCTGATTTTTTACGCCCTTATTAGGTATTGGTCTTTAAAATTGAGGCGCATTTGTTGATGGGAGGCTTTTCTTGGCATATTATGGCATTTCTCTTGAGGAAGGTTTACAACTAGGGTTTGCACATGCTTTTCTTCATGATATGTAAGTATTTTTCCCACAAAACTTCTTGATTGAATGGTTGTAGGTTAGTAATTCTTGCATTTACTTATAAAATTGTTGATTTTAAAACCCTAGCTGACAAGCACACAAGTAGGTCCTTGTCATATGTCCCCTTAGAGAGAAATATTCAGCCATTGAAGGAGGAAGATAGAGCCTAGCCTTTGCTACACTCATCTAACTTCTTCCCTTAAGCTAGTTTTGATTTTAAAGGTTAAAAGGAGGGTGATGTCCTAGGCCTAGGTTATCTACACCTAGGGCCGTCCATCTTTTAGGGTTTAGTGATAGAGTCTTGTCTTTACAACACTCTCCCTCATTAAATCCTCTTGTTTTAACCCTTTTCTTATGCTAGCCGTTTGCCAAGTTTGACCTAGAGAAGGAGGAAAGAGCACAAGGCCTTGCTTAAGAAACACCGGAGTGAGCCTCTTTCCCCTAGGGTTTTGATTCTAGGGCCCTACCATTGCAGCACTCTAGAACCCTTCCCTCTCGTCTTTAGCCTGTTACCCCTTCAATCTTGTGTACTCCCCTTTATTGACTCCATATACCCTTAGGCACTGATAATAGGCACACAACGTTGAGGTCATAGTGTCCAAAACCACTCTCAAAACTTTGAATTTTTAAACCCTAACTAACAAACTAACCTAGATAAGGCTGACATCACCCTTGAATAATCCATCTTGACGCAGACATTTTTAATTATAAGCAATTGAATGATGATTTAAAGCATTTATTGAGTAAAGTGTTGGTTGGATACATTGTTAGCTTCATCATCTTGATAGTTATTGATGAATTGATGCTTTTGCCATAGCTAATTGATAAAACGTTGACTTCATCGGTATCTATTGTTTTACATTGCTTATTAATTGATATCAGATAGTCATATGAAGTACTAACACACTGAATTATAGCTTGCATATATTCTTTATTGTTGTCTTGTTCCAGGCAGGTGTTCTCTTTGGGCATACACTTCTTTATTGGCTGATTAGTTGCACTGTCGGATCTTGGTGGTAATCTGTGAGAGGGAAACTTTAATCTTGAATTTATACCTTTGCCTCTTCAAAACCCCAGGTTAACGGGGACGTCTCCCCTGGGTTAACCTCCCTAAATAGAAAGAACCTCCCCATTGAGGTGACATTGGGTGGGGAAGGTTCGTGTTACGCCAGTTTGGCCTCTAACCTTTAGCCTTTGACCTAAACTACAAACTGTGTGATAACAGGAAGTAAGAGGATTTACACCCCCAAGGAAGTAGCATCTATAGTTCATTTATTTGACTCCATTAACCAAATAGTAAAGGCACTAGTCATCTATTTTTTGCATTGGAGATATAAAATCATTGCCTTAGGAAACGTGATTTTTTGTCTTTTGAAAGATCTTTTGTTTGGAGTTGGTTTGCCACATTGAGAGGACTCTTCCCCTACTAGGGCGTCCCCTCTCTTCCACTACTTAAAATGTTGTTACAAACTTTAAACTACAGCCACTAGGGCTGATCTAACCTAGATAAACTACTAACCATAACTCCTAAACTAACCCTAGACTAGCTCCTAAATTTTGCTCACTAACTCTACTAACTAGGGCGCATCTTTTGGGTTGATTGTTGGCATCTTTTGATGGTGTAACTTGTTGATATAAGTGACTGAAATCTACAGCCATAAGGCTGCAATTTTCTGTAGAAAATACATATTTACAATAGTCATCTTCTCTTGCCTCCTAAGTGTCATTTTTCAGCCCATATTTATTGCTAATCTTAATGTTGATTTGCTTAACTAGTTTAGATCTTTGTATGTTGATTTGGATGCTTTATTTGTTGATATAAACTGTCATCTATTGTTTCAAATTAGGGACAGCAAGCTTAACTTCTTGATCCATACTAAAATATATCATTGCAAGTTGGATTTCTTGTGCCTTGAGTAGGTTCAATCATCCGGAGAAGTATTACATCTTTGGGGTAATACTTGTTGGGTTTACAAGGCATCTCTCTCCACATCTCACTCCATTTAGATTTGACCTCTAGGGCCTCCACTTCCATCTTTATCCATCCCCATCTCATTCCCCCTAGGGTCACCGGGATCGCCTCCCTAGAGTGACCTAGTCACCCTTGAAGTGCGGGACCTACATCAAGGTGACATTGGGCGTAGGACTCCCAAGTTGTAACACTTGCTTTTGTGGTGGGTCGAGCCTTGCCCAACCTACACTTGTGCTATAACATTTTGACGTCGTTGCCAAGGAAGATTTTGAATCTTCTTCGTACCCTAACGACACTTTGTTAAGCTACCCCAAATCATTTCCCTTAGCTTGCCTGGTGACTCCACCTAATGGACGTTCCTTTTCCATTTTGCTTGATGAGCTCATCTTGAAGCTCATCTGGCAACTCCACCTTCCTAGAATCCTTCTTTCCCCAAACCTTTTCCCCCTGGGAGGTTCAAGCCTTCTAAGGTTTACCAAAGAAGGCCTCCTCTCAAGTCTCTCGTTGTTAAAACCCTTTTTCATAATACCCTTCTTCTTTCTAAGGTTTACCAAAGAAGGCCTCCTCTCAAGTCTCTCATTGTTAAAACCCTTTTTCATAATACCCTTCCTCTTGTGAATGTGAAGCATATGAATGAAACAGTGGTTCAGTCAGGTTTTACATAGGGATGTCAAAGTCTAGGTGATTAAAGCTTGTCCAGGTTTTACATAGAGATGTCGAAGTCTACGTGATCAAAGTTTGCAGGAGGCTAGAACTGCATAAACAAAATAACTGCATTTAGTTGTTCGATAAGATAACGCTAATCCAGAAAACTTGAGAGAAGGAAATTCCTTATTGACACAAAACAAATAATGTAACTCTTTAATAATAGTTTTGGGATATCAAAGACATTGGACTTTCATTGTTTCAATCTCTACACATATCTAGGTATTGACACTAGTTTCATTCGTGATCATTTGTTAGCCTCCGTTTTATTTTCGTTTTAGCATACTTTCATCATATAAAACCTCCCAACCCATAATAACATTATTTTATATTATTTTAAGCAATTTTTAGAGCTTAAATCTTTTTAAGAATTAGCAAAACCCCTTTGCCAATTGGCCACTGTAAAGTAATTTTATCGATAATGAGTGAACTCTTTGTTTCAAAGTTTCAAGATTTTGTTGAGATTTTTTCATATAAAGCAGACTTGGTTTGCAAATGACCATGTTATATAACACTTTTTAGGGATAACGAGGAGATTGTCTCGAGACCCATAGGTCCTAGACATGGAGTACCGAGAGCTAGATCGACTTGAGCATGGCCTTGAAGGGCCCATCTTTTCTCTCTTTCAACGCCTCCACTTTGTCAGCAGCAGCAACATCCATCACCTTCGGCTTGGTCCTGCATCAGAGACGGTTCTTGCTCCATGAGGTAATGAGTTTGGGTATCATGGTATGTGTCACTCTGATCCTCAAAACCTTTGAATATGTGCAGTAGACTCCTTTGTTTCTAACAAGTGCTTGGATCTTATGCTTGTCCACTTGACCATGTCTGGGGGGGATGACAGGATGCCTTACTAAGCCTGTGTCCGTAGGTTTTGGTTTGCCACTGGGGGATTTCTAAAAAGCCAACGTCCACTCCCGTCATAGCACCACTTTTTCATCTTGCTTCCCGCTCATCTATCCCATTACTCTTGTGCGGGCACTGGGTTGACCTATCATTTGAGGATTTGCACCTTACCTCGTGGGAAGAACGGGCTAAAGGCCCAGAAGGTAAAAGCAAGCTGGCAAAAGATAAAGGCCTAAAAAATAAAACCTCGAAATGCTTCGCCCAGGGATCCCCGAGAAAGAAGTAAAAGGCTTTTCAGGAAGAAGCAAGAGGGACTCATAAAAAATAATAAAAACAAGACCTAGTCAGAGGATAGGGGGTCTCATCACGAGCCAGCCTATTAGGTCCATGGGTACCTAGCAGTATGACACTACTAGCATCTGGTTACCACGCCAGGGTAGTGACTCTTGGTTGCATGGCCAAGAGAAAGGAGGTCTCATCAAGAGCCAACCTTCTCATATCTGTGAAAATACTTGTGGATAACACTGCCACCATTGGTCACCACGCCAACGTAGTGCCCCCTAATTAGTTTCTTGAAGAAAAAAGCAATAAGAATAAAGAATAAAAGGCACAAATTGGGCTTGGAAAAAATTGCATCCAAGACATGTGCAACTCGCCTTCTACAAAGGCACCCACAACTAAGACTTTGAATTCCCCATATTCCACTGCACCCATTGTCAAGACATCCCTTATCCACATCGCCCACTTACATGGCTTAGATGAAGTCTTTTCTAGAAACTTTCATTTTCCAGTGGACACTAGCCCAATAGGACGCCCTGTCACTTTCCCTAAACTTGTATTGCAGGCTTGTATAATGTCTTTGAGATTTTAACTGGGATAATAGGGGTTTTATGCAAATGTTTAATAATATTGATGATGAGATGTGATTGACATTGCTATGATCCCTGTGACTTATGAGCCCCTGGAGGGCGTAGTTGTTGATGTGCAAAATCATGCTTGACAGACAAGTACACATGGGGAGATGATCAGTTCGGACCTCCATGGGGTTGAAGAGCCCAGCCGATGGATGTTGAGATCTTAGCAGGGGCCAGAGACAGAATAGAGGGGTTTGCACAAGAGAGGAGGATGTCTTGCAGAGGCACCCCAGTAGAGCTTGACCTAGTCGGGTTGTCCCCTTTTCAGTGGAACGTTGGCTTTGGAAGGCCTAGGACGTCATCCATAAGATCTGTGACAAGGTAGTTTGGCACGTGTGGCAGCTTAGAGAAGCCCAAGGAGGGATAACGTTTTGCTCCTAGAGGTTGCATTTGCCCAAGAAGGGGCTAACGTCACTCTAGAAAGGGGATGTCGTCTCTCTTTTGCTTGATTAGAGTTTCATTTTGACATTTTAATGTAAAACAGTATGATTTTAGTATTTTGGCCTTGTCGACCTTTTTATGACCTAAAAAATAAAATTAGGTCATGGTACTGTATAAATTGAGGGTTTTTACCTTCATTTTTTCATCATCTTTCGCTCACTCATTAGTGAGGTCTGAAATTTGCACCATTCTTGGAGTTCTTGGCTGAAATTGGGAGGCGCACTTGTTGAAGGAAGACATTTTTGGACTTATATTGGCATTTCTCTTCGTGGAAGGTGTTACAACTAGGGTTTGCTATGTGATTTCTTGATTAAATGTAAGTGAATTTCTGCAAAACTTCTTAATTGAATGGTTGTAGTGTTATTTTCTTGCATCTATTGTTATAATTGGTTGAATAAACCCTAGGTGACAAGCACACATTGTAGGTCCTTATCTCATGTCCCCTTCATGGTTTTGAGCCATTTGTTGAAGAGGATAGAGCCTTGCCTTAGCAACACTCCATCCCTCTTCTTCCTGCTAGTCATTTTCTTATTTGTTGAACTAAGAAGGAGAAAACGCATCAAGGCCTAGTTCCTGTTATCCCCGATATCTAGGGATAACTAGGAGATCATGTCTCGAGGCCCACATGGTCCTAGACATGGAGTACCGAGAGCAGGAGCGACCTGAGCATGGTCCTGGAGGACCCATCTTCTTCTTCTCAGCCAGCTTTGTCCTGTCAGCAGTACCAGCCTCCATCACTACCG
>JASDQU010816798.1:8132-21138 GCA_032191745.1 Picea mariana
AAAACTTCCCCTTCACAAAACTCCTTAGTTAGAAATAACCAATTACTCATCACTTATTGCTGTCATTTATAACCAGTTAAATGAGAACATACATCAACAACATATACCAACAACAAATATCGTCAATAAGTCATCACCACAAGAAACACAAGATGTATGTACAATTTTCTTTTTACTACGAACTACAATTCTTGGGTTATGAACAACAACTGATCAGAGTTACAAATCCACAAGAACACCATCTCTACAAAGAAAGACTCAACTTACACAACTCATCACCAACTCAGAAGAGGAATCAATCCTCAACATATAACAATCTGTTAATAGGTACGTGACCTGTCAGTATTGCAACACACGTATGTACGTTTCCTACTAGTAGTACAACTCGTGTATGTTCGCAACCTGTTTGTACTACAACCTGCGTATGCCTTATGAGTATTTAGGGCTTCTCTCTTCATGAAAAACTCAGATCCTATGTAGCCTTCAGTCACATCCACTTCTGTATTTCACTGTACCATCACCAATCTCAACACATCCATTATCCCCAATAGCTTACTCATGCTCCTCAATCATACAATATGAATGCTACTCAAACAAAAGTAACCAACATATTATGGCAACAATATCAGTACCGAAACATAAGAGTGATGATCTCTCTATCATTCAACCAACATATCACAACAACCATACCAAGAATTCCTTAAGCATTCACCATACAATAAGCAAGAGTATCCATCAAGACAAATATGTAACCATACCAAAGTTTCTATGGCATATATGATCCCATAGAATGCAGATCTGGAACTTGCTTCAACCTTCAAGAACCTGGCATCAACTCACACTCAAGTCTCCGTGACTTCATCCAACTGTACACACTTTTCCTTCCTTCAACCCACGTGTGTACGCGCTCTAGCTCACTGTAGCCCACATATATACACTCTCTAGCCCACTATTGCTCACGTACTCCTTCAAAAACTAGGGTTTCTGAATTTCCGAAACTTTTTCCATCAAGATCCCAGACTTATGAAAACTTTGATGCATCCATGAGATCCTCCCGTCACTCTCTTTCTCTCTCTTAGAATAGATCTTCAAGGTAAGTTCAAGATATTATTTTCACAAGAGACCCTTGATTCTTATTTATACTCTCCAAGTAGCTTCCTTAGAAGCATCTTCTAGGCCACTTTGTCCACATAGCCACCTATGTCTAACTTTGCCCAATTTTCCACTTGTCCATGTATCCAATAGCCAATTGACCACTTAACCCATTTTCCTCATTTTAGGGTTAACCTTCTTATAACCACTTTCCATAATTAGAAAGTTATCCATTTGCTTTATTATTTAAATAATCCTCCTTGACTTTGTCACTTCACTTTATTATTTAAATAATTTGTTCTTTGCAAGAACTTTGACTTCTTTGACCTTTTGGGGCTTCAAGCCAACATATGAGGGTTCTCCAACTTTGTAAAGCCATAACTCTCAAGCCATGAGGATTTATGTGACATTCCACATACCACTGGAGATGGCTTGACAAGCACTATCCATATAGGATAACTCAACCGTAAAACATCTTCCCATGAGGGATTTCACCATAAGGGGACCACTTTGGATTTCATCCATTTGTAAAACCATTACAAGACAATAATGAGTCATCTTCACATCAATCTAACTATGCATCATTAATCAATGAAAAACATTGATCCATCTTCATATATGCCTCATATATCAATGGAAACTCATTGATCCATTTTCATCTATGCATGAAAACATATGACTATGACTCCACTGGACATCAATCCATTGACATCAAGGACAATACATGATCCATCAATATACCATGACAAGACATTGTTCCTTTGACATCAATCCTTTGGCATCAATGATAACATGATCCAATAATCTCCCCCTTTGGCATTGATGACAATACCAACATTGATGTTAACACCAATCATTGATGGCAACATGTAGACAGGGCATTTCTCTACATCAATAGTCATCTCAATCACATCAATGTGACTATATCTCCCCCTTTGATATCAATGGAAAACTGTAGTTCTCTCCTTGGGGCTGCTCCTCCTACCTGAACTCTCATTGGGGATGCTCTCCCTGTCTAAATGCCTTTGATCTTCCTCTGAATAATATCTCCCCTTTTAAACAAGGGATAGCACTATGATGTAATGTTGAATATATATATAGCTCATGCTCCCCTTGTGACCATCGCTCCCCCTGGAACTATGCCTCTGTGCTCTTTCTCCAAGTATATGTCTCTTTTTCAAGTATTTATCTTTGCATATGATAAATCTCTCCTCCTGGAATCATGGGAAGAAGAATGAATCTCCCTATGGGTATGTCTCCCCCTATATTATTTGCAATATGAACAATATGATACCATTGCAATATGCTTCTGTTGCAAATGCTACTGCTCAATAGGAACATAGATCAATTGCTCTTTCTATGATGATCCTTGGACCTATCCATGCATCAAACTTGTGCCATACCATACATCATGAAGAAAAAGATATGTCAACAATTAATAGAGAATCAAGAACAAAACATCAACCATGTACATCTTGTACCATCCAATGTTCCAACCATGCACAACATCGATGTACATCAACCATGTACATTAATACCATACAATGTGCCATAAAATATCATCAATGGAGTGTGTCAAAAATATGCCTCTATTCACATGCCAACGATGTGCCTCAAATAAGTGTCATATCACCCATTACATGCTTCTATCATGAACCAAGTGCCACAAAAATATATCTCAATCAATCAAGTGTCCCAACTATGTCATCATGTACCAAAGTATATGATTTACAGGTAATACCAATGGTGTACTTTAGCCAACTACTATCATCCACAAACATATACCATTTATGAATGGATCAACATTGCACTAATCATTTATCACCACCTGTACCAAGCAAGTGCATCACTCATGTACCAAATTTCAATAAGATGAACTACAATCAATATGATTTCCCATACATGTATGCTATATCAACCATAATCCATGTGCCAATCATACTGCTAATAGGTGCCTCTAACAATGTACCAAATGTGTACCAACCATGCATAAATTATAGATCAAGATATGAATCATCAATGGTGTACAACATGACCACTTCATCAACTCATCAACTACATGTCCCAATATGTAGCCCATCCATATGCCAAATGTATGTGCCAAATATGCTTCCAATAATACATCATAAGATATATCAATGAAACTCAAATATGTATCAGCCATGTATCCCAATAGATCAGCCTCAACCACCATTCACTACAGAAAATACTAAGCATCCAATAATATATGTACTAGAAGTGTGCCTCGATAGATCAATGACATCTCTAGCTAGCATCAACATGATATATATCATAACCAAAGTGTCATAACTTCACTGTCACAACCAACATTGTTCTTCAACAAAAAAATGTCTGAATCCATAATCAAGGGTTAGCACCATGTATTCATGATAGTCTTTCAACACTCAACCATATATCACCACTATACATACATAAATTATGTATGCCAACATGTAATCATGAAAACCTGCAACAAACCATGTCAGACCCTGCAACAAACAATGTCATACCCTACAACAAACAATGTCAGACCCTGCGACATAGAGTTATACCATCATACCATAGTGCAACTCATATGCATAGCCTTTTTCCCAAGGATTTTTACCACATATACGTGGCCTACTGCACAAACAACTCACGTATGTACGCAACCTATTCATAGGTTAATTAGCATATGTGCATGACTGTTACCATTGTAACCTGTGTATGCTTCTGAACATGATAAAATTGAGCTTACCTTAAGGATTCCATTCTGTTATAACTGTTCAGTTTTCTTCGCCCACCTCTGAAGGTGTCCCAACTTCTCAGAACTTGAGTTTTGAGCATCCATCTTTTCAAAAAAAAATTCCTTCCTAACTTCTTGCCTTCTTCTAGTCATGCTATATGAATTCCTCATCATGGAATTTTTTCTTGTGTTCCAACAATCCTAGGATTTGTGGCCAAATCCACTACAACTGTAGCATCTCATGGTGTGACAATGAGCAACAATATATCCTACTTGATTACATCTCCAACACCTTAGGGTGTTATGAAATATTTCACTATCTTTCCTTGCATAATATCTACATTCCAAGGCTTTGTGACCATATTCATTACATGAGTAACATTGACCATGAAAAAAAATTTCATACCTTTTCTTTGGTGTCCATCTTGAAGGTGTCTCTCTTGTTTGAGGTGTAAATATGGCTTCTTGATGCCTTCCTTTCTTTGTTCTTTTGAAACTTTCCTTGCCTTGTGTAGGTGGTTGAATTGAAACATTATTTCCATCCTTTGAGAGTGAGGGACTTACCTCATGCTTCTTTGAAGTTATTTATTCAACATGTGTAGCTTCTTTCTTGTATCCAAGACCCGATTTATCAGTTGGTGATCTTTGACTATCCAAGATCTCATTCATATTGTTGAGATATTCAAGAATTTGTTTGACTTTTCTACTTTCTTTTTATGATCAACAACTTCAGCTTCCAACTTATGACATGATGTTGGATTACTGAGAGGGGGGGTGAATCAATGATAGTGTAATTATAATCCCTTTTCTTCAAATAATCCAATTGTTATATAAATGTAAAAATATTATCCAATAATGAGCAATAAGAAATGAACAATCACATACATACACAGTACACTAGTGTTTTACGTGGAAAACCAAATTAGGAGAAAAACACATAATGCTTTTTCTTATATTTCTTGAAGAATTACATTCATTGGAAGCACCAACTTCTTTTGTTTTCTAGCTGCAACTAGAAGGAGGCTCCAACCCCCTAGTTTCTCAGGATACAACCTGAGGGAAGATCCAACTCCCCAATTCTCTAGCTACAACTAGAAGGAGGCTACAACCCCCTAAGTTATCTAACTACAACATGAAGGTGACTACAACCACCTGTCCTTGCCCTATCCAACCACCCTAAAGTATAAGTAGAATGAGGGAACCAATGTAACACTATCACTATGAGATATACCACTATAAACATGTACTAATAAACCTGAACCATGCATCAAACATGCATCAACCTGTACCTCAACCTGTAATCAACCTACACCATAAACAAGTACATCAACCATGCATCAACCTGTACCTCAACCTGTAATCAACCTGTACCATAAACAAGTGCATCAACCATGCACCAACTTGTACCAAACAATCTGTAATCAATCTGTACCATAAACAAGTGCAACCAACCATGTACCAAGTATGTACCAATCATGTTTCAAGTACTCATCAACTATGACTCATCAATATGTATCAACATCATCAACTATACACCTCATGTATATGCCAACTCATCAACTACTTATCTCAACCATGTACCCAACTTGTACCTCAACCAAAAGCCCTCATCAATTTCATCATCCAAATATCATTTGTAACTCTGTAATAGACTTGGTGTATATGATCACATACCTACAAACCCTTCTTAACTTTAACAACAAGATACTAGCATTTTCATCAAACTTTTCTTTAGTCTCACAAGACTAGTTTTGGATTAGTCAACAACCCTAACTTGAAATAATCATAACTTTGTACCTGTAATGAATAAATATTTAAAGCTGATACACAATATTATTCAGTGTGTTTTATGCAATTCCTCTAGTTGTCACTACTAGGAACCTCCCAGAACAAGAATTATAGAAAAAATGACACACCTTGCTCAATTTTGGCTTATTCTAGAGAGTGAACTTGTAGAGTGTGCCCCACACTGAATATTTGTTGAATTGATCTGAAAGTATTACAAATAATTCTATAGAATTTAATTTAACCAACACATTTTTTCTTACTTAATTTGAATATGTTATGGAGAATTTATGATGGTTTTACCCGAAATACTTGTTTTTGACTAGTTTCAGGACTAGCCACAAACCCTATTTTCCACGGAGTGTAACTCAAAAAATACAATGACCCACAAGATGAATTTTTTACCACAGATACTTGGATATGTTTCCTCAATCTACTAGAAATTTAACGGTTTGAATCAGCCTATAAAAAACGTTATTGCGAAAATGGTGAGATGACCTGAAAAAAAACATACTTTAGAGAGCATCATCAAAAGAATTTATCCTTCCTTGAATTCCGGCCTTCTTTTCTTAACTTTACTTAGAAATTAGGCTTAGATATCCTTTTTTTATCTCATAAACCTATAGGTATTCAATATTTTCAAGTGTGATTCAAATGATAGAGCCTTTCCTCTTATTTATACTCTCCAAGTAGCTTCCTTAAAACCATCTTCTAGGTCATTTTGCCCACTTTCCTTGTTTTAGGGTTAACCCACTTCAAATTTCTCCATTAAATTTATTATTTAAATAATTTATTTTGTATTCACTTTGAATTACAGTACACTCATCACTTCACTTTATTATTTACCTTCTAAAATATATTAACCACTTTGACTACTTTGACCTTTTGGGGCTTCAAGCCAACATATGAGGGTCCCCCAACTTCGTAAGGCCATAACACTCAAACCTTGAGGAGTTATGTGACATTCCACATACCATTAGAAATGGAATGACATGTACTATCTATATAGAATAGTATTACTTGAAAATATATCAAAAATCATACTTTTATCCATCAAACAAACTTGGGCCCATTACCCAAACTTGGGTTGTCCATCTTCACATGGCCATAACTCTCTAACCGTGAGGAGTTATGTGATGTCCCACATACCACTAGAAATGGCATGAAAATATCTATGCATATAGGATATTTTCACAGAAAAATTCATTGTCCTTCATCTCATTATTCCACAATTAAGCATGGGTTCTCTCACTCCACAAAGCATCTTCCCACGAGGGATTTCACCATAAGGGTACCACTTTGGAGTTCATCCATATTTACCTCATATCAACCATCATAAGACAATAATGAGTCATATTTACATTAAACAAACTTGGGTTCATTACCCAAACCTCTGTGCTACAGGGCTTTCTACAAGGGTTGACATCAATGACAACCAACCTTAATCAACAATCTCCCCCTTTGGCATTAATGGAAACACTCTGATGCAACACTGAAATCATATCATTAATGCTCCCCCTGGAACCATGAATTTGTCCTCTACATATGATAAATATCTCCCCCTTTTTCATCAATGGAAAATGTATCTTTTCATCCGAGGCTGCTCCCCCTAACTGAACTATCCTCTTATGGTGCTTCCTCATGTAAATCTAAGACATATAAGATAAACATTCAAAAAGAATTCATTTTGGAGTAGAAATAACTCCAAGTCTCTGGTGAAGATATTCAAAGGCTTCCCGTGGAAGTGGTTTTGTGAAGATGTCTACCACTTGTTCTTTTGAACCCACATACTCAACTCTGATGTTCTTTTCTGCAATCTGCTCCTGTAGAAGTGATACTTGATTGGAATGTTCTTTGTCTTGGAGTGAATCATGGGGTTCTTCGAGATATTGATGGTGCTTGTATTATTACAATAGATTGGAATGGGCTCATCATACTCAACTTGTATATCTATCAGAGTTTGTTTCATCCAAATAACCTATGTACAACATGATGTTGCTACAATATACTCTGCCTCGACTGTAGATAAAGATACTGATGATTGTTTCTTTCTTAGCCATGATACCAAAAACGCACCTAAGTATAACATTGCTCCACTAGTGCTTCGTCGATCATCAATACAACCTACCCAATCTACATCTGTGTAGGCAATAATTGATAGATCTTTTCCTTTTGGATACCATAATCCAAACTCTTTTGTTCCTTTGAGATATCTGAAAATCCTCTTTACTTATAATACATGTGATTCCTTTGGTGTTGCTTGAAATCGTGTCACCTGTCCAACTACCTGCATTACATCTAGTCTAGATGTTGTCACATATAGCAGGCTACCAATCATTGACTTGTATTGCCTCTGATATGTAGACTTCAAATCATCATCTTTGCTCAACTTGCAATTGGTTTGCATGGGAGTGATAACTGGTTTGCAATATTCCATTCCGAACATATCTAACATTTATTTGATATACTTGGTTTGAGAAATAAAAATTCCTTGGTTGCTTGATGTATCTAAAGTCCCAGAAAGAAAGATAGTTCTCCAAATAACGACATTTCAAATTCATTCTGCATATCTTTTGCAAATTTTTGTCTTAATCTGTCATCATCACTACCAAAACCAATAGCATCAACATAAACTTCAACTAATAAAATATTACCTTGACTTGCCTTGATGTAGATGTTGTTGTCTGCACTTCCCTTTCTAAACCCTGCCTGTTGTAGATACTTATCCAGTCTAGAGTACCATGCTCTAGGAGCCTGTTTTAGACCATACAAGGCCTTCTTTAATTTACACCCATAATCTGTGTTATGTGACAATTGAAATCCTTCTGGTTGTTCAATGTAGACTTCTTCTTCAAGTTCCCCATTCAGAAAAGTGGATTTTACGTCCATCTGATACACTATAATATTTTTGGAGCATGCATAAGCTAAAAGAAAATAGATTGCTACCATTCTGGAAACTGGGGCAAATGTTTCTTCAAAGTCGATTCCTTCAATCTGTGCATATCCTTTACATACCAATCTAGCTTTGTTCCTCGTAACCTCTCCATATTCATTCAATTTATTCTTGAAGACCCACTTTGTTCCAATCACATTCTTATTCTTTGGTCTTGGAACCAGTTCCCAAGTGTCATTTTTTTCTATTTGATCCAATTCTTCATTCATGGCCTTATTCCAAAATTCATCCTTGTTGTCTTCTTCAAAACAGTTTGGTTCAATTGTAGATAAGAGTGGTAGGTGTGTTTGTTCTATTGAACATATTTTTCTTCTAGTCTCAACTCTTGCATCTTTGTTTCCAATAATCTGATCTGAAGGATGATTTTTCTGTACTCGTTTGTTAGGTGTCTTTGGAGATACTTGTTGAACTTTCTCTTTTGTTTCTATCAGATTATCTTCATCTTCCTCTTCTACTTAATCTTCTGCTTCTTCTTCAAAAAGTTGTTCCATTGATTTGTTTTCTTCTTCCTTTGATTATGGTCTGCCTGTTTCATCAATTGTTACATTGATGCTTTCCACAACTTTGTTCAATCTTATATTGTAACACTTGTATGTTTTCCTTGTACTTGAGTAACCAACAATTAATTCTTTGTCCACACGAGAGTCAAACTTTCCCATTCTTCCATCTTCTCTTTTGATGTAGCATTTTCTTTCGAAAAATCTGAAGTTCTTCACATTTGTTGGTCTTCCTTTCCATAGCTCGTAGGGATTTTTATCGGTGTTGTTTCTGAGAATTACTCTATTTTGAATGTGAATTGTTGTATGCATTGCATGTGTCCAAAATATATCTGTCAATTTGGAATCCATTAGCATTGTTCGAGCCATTTCCTATACTGTCTTGTTCTTTCTTTCAACAACTACATTCTGTTGAGGTGTCCTAGCAATGGAGAATTGTCTTTTTATTCCATGAATATTGTAGTAGTCCATAAATTCCTTTGAAGTGAATGCTCCTCCATTATCAAATATCAAGCATTTGATTCTTGAATCCATCTCATTTTCAACCATTTCCTTGTAGATCTTGAAGTTTTCAAAATATTTTGACTTGTTCTTGAGAAAGGAAACTGCAGTCATTCTTGTATAGTCATCAACTAATAACATAAAATATCTCTCACCTTTTAAGCCCTTTGTTGTAGTTGGTCCAACTAGATCAGTATGAACAATTTCCAGTGGTCTTGTTGTTGAATATTCCTTTGATTTGAACCTGGTCTTTGTTTGCTTTACTTGTTGACAATGCTTGCATAAAGTGTTGGTTGGTTTCGTGATTTAGGGCATTTCTTTGACTGCTTCTCTTTTGATGACTTTGACAAGGTTATCAAAATGCATGTGACCCATTCTTATGTACCATAGCCAACTTTCATATTCCTTTCCTAGACAACACTTTTCATTTCCAATTTCACTTAGCACATATCTATTGTTTGAAGTTCTTGCAACTATACCGACCAATTTCTCTCAACGTTCTCTTCTTATCTCACACTTTTGTGAATCGAAAGTAACATTATGACCTTGGTCACATGTTTGACTCACATTTAAAAGATTATGTTTCATATCTTCTACCAGTAGAACATTTTGTGCCTTTTCATTCTTGTTCCCAATTCAACCTATTCCTTCTCCAATGATTTTGGATGAATTATCATTTCCGAAGGAGATTGATCCATTTCTTTCCTTTCATAATGTAAGAAATTTGTCTCTATCACATGTCATGTGTTTTGAACACCCACTGTCAACATACCAACTGTGTTTCCTCTACTTATCTTGTAGAGTGATTATGCATTCTTTATTGCTATACGGATCTTGCTTTCTTATCCATATCGTTTTCTGAGTGTCTTGTCTGTGAGTGTTGTTATTCTGTTGAGGTTATTTAGGAGGGACTGTCATTCTACAATCTTTGGTCATGTGTCCAAAATTGTTACATTTGTAACATTCCACTTCAATTCTCAAAGATTCAAACATGTTGTAACTTCTTCTTTGTGTTTCACTAGGTCTTCTTGAATAACCCCTCTGTGTATGACTCTTAAAGTTGTTATTGTTCCTATTGTTAGCTCTGCAATTCACAGCTTTATGTCCAAAGTTATTACATGCATAAAATAAACCAAAAAACATAGTTTGATACCTGAGAGTTGAAGATCTTCCGAAAGGAGGTGCTCTTATGAATCCTTCTTCTTCTTGAGGCCCATATGTCTATAGTTGATTCTAAAATCTGAATCTTCTCATGGAGGAGTGTCCCTGTAATCTTCCTTGTATATCTTCGTATCCCCTTTGATTGTTTCTGCATAACTTTTTGGATTTGCTTCTTTCTTTGTTGTTTTGGAGCTTGATCCCTTTTCTTTCTGATTGTATCCAAGTCTAGACTTGTCAAGATGAGATTTTTGACTGTTGATAATGTCATCCAGAACTTTTGAGCTATTTTGCATATTTTTCTTTTGAATATCATTTCTTAGTGTGACAATCTCTGCTTCCAAGTTTCCAATGATGTTTTTCTTTTCTTCTAGCTATTCTTTGAGTGCTTCTTCAATTCTTTTATCTTATTCTATTTGAACCTTCAATTTTGTGTGCATTTGTTCTAGTTCTCGAGTGTCCTTTTTCTTGTCTAGTTCTGCTTGTAGTTTCTTTTTTTTCTTCTTTTCTCTTCTGATAACTTCTATGGCACACATTAATTCTTCTTGATATTCAACTTCTTCCTCTTCAATTTATTCTTTGACTTCTTCATATCCTTCTTTGGATTCTTCATATTCTTCTTCGGAGTCTTCTTTGTCAGATTCTTTTACTACCATGAATAGAACTCTTCCTATCTCACTGTCACTGACTTCATCTTCATATGATGATGAGTTGTCTTCTTTGGTGCATAAGCTTTTCTTGAAAAATTTCTTTGTAGTTCTTTTGCCTTTATATGTGTGTTTGTATTTTGAGTAACCTTGTTAAGCCCTAATATTGGCTCATTACCCCTTAATTGTGGCATATTATTTTAGTACTGTTATTTTATTTATGTCGGCTTTAGGCCATTAGTTGTAATTATACCTCCTAGTCTCCTATATATACCAAGGAGACATTTTCATTTTGAATCATCTTTTACTTGAAAATTTAGGTGGCATAAAAGAAGGTTGCCCCCTTGAAGAGGCTTATTATCTAAAATTATCTCTTTTTCAAGGCATTGAGTACTTTTTCTAAGGTTTTTCTATGCTATATTGATATTTGGTTCTTAACATATGGTATTAGAGCTCAAGGTATTGGGGTTTCGATGCTACATCTGAGATACCTTGGCATTTTTGCTATAACTTGTTTTCTGCAACGTTTTAGAAGGAATGGATTGGAGGATATTTAGTATACAAATCAAGGTATGTTGGGCTCAAAATTCAGCTCTTGAGCCCTTATACTTTCGAAGATACAACATGTACAAGATAGGGTTATGGAATCATCTTGAACTGAGCCATTGCGAAAGTTTCTCTATAAAAACGTTTCTATAATGTTTCAAAACCTGAAATCTAGAGGATATTTACAGAAATGAGTAAGGTATATGTGTAAAAAGTTCAAATTCTGGGTCATCTTAAATTTGTAGATACACCCTGTGTAAGATAGGGTATCTGACTAGTCCTATTGTCTAGTCTCAAGAACATGTTTCAGGTAAAACAATCATAACTTCTTCCTAGAGTATCCAAATTGAGTGGGACTAGTTTCATTAGATCATGGACAGTCTGCAGTATTTCTGGTGTGAGTTTCAAAATTTTATATCAATTATTGTGTGTGGGGCACGCTATACAAGTGAGATCTCCTAGAAAGGCCAAAAATCGGCAAGTTGTGGGGAAGTTATTGTAAATTCCACTTGGTACATCCAATTTTGATCAGACCTATGGAATTGCAGAGAAGAAATATTAGAGAACAACATAAAAGAAATTTTCATACCCAGAAGGGCCGAAATTTGGGAGATACAACAGAAGAAATATTGTCTAGAAGAACCACCTCAAAATCAAGGTTCAAAAGTGATACTTGGTTAACATGCCACCAAAAAAGGGAACTTCTACACGAAATAAGCTTCCAGAAAATCTTACTTAGACTCTTGATGAAGGTGAAGCAATGTGTAGGGACATAAATGAACTACAAAAGAAGATGGATTCAATGGAAGCTATGTTGGATACTAAGACGGATGGTTTAAAAGGGAAGATCATGGAAGTATTGAAAAATTTCGTAACAAAGAAGATACCTAAAAGTGAAAATGCATCCCATGAAATTCATGATGAGGACACAAGGAAGGTGAATCAATAATGGAGAAACTCCAACTTTGGTTTGAAGACCAACCACGTTCCTATGATTGATATGAGGAAGTTTTATGGTAAGGACCCAATCACATGGATACTTCAGATGGAGCAATTCTTTGATCTCTATAATGTGCCACATACACAAAAGGTACGAATTGCT
>JASDQU010816798.1:40161-52790 GCA_032191745.1 Picea mariana
AATTGATGATCTCTTTGACCATCTAAGAGGAGAAAATACATCTTCAAAGATAAACATGAGACCAAGATACCATCAAGTGAGAATAAAGGAAGAATAAATCAATAAGATAACCTCTAGAACCCGATGTGGACATTATGACTTTGTAGTGGTGTCATTTGAACTAACCAATGCACTTGTTTTCTTTATGTTCTTAATGAATGGAATATTCATAAATTATCTGGATAAGTTAGCCATTTTTTTCTTGGATGACATACTTATATATTCTAAGTTAGAGGAAGAGCATGAACATCACTTGAGGTTGGTACTGCAAGTACTAAGAGAACATCAACTATATGCCAAGCTAATCAAGTGTTCTTTTTACCAAGAACAAATCCATTATTTGGGACACATCATTTCAGAAGAAGGTATAGTGGTATATCCATTAAACATTGAAGACATTAGAGGATGGTCGACACTAAGAATTTTTTTAGAAGTTATATATTTTATGGGATTAGATGGATACTACAAGAGATTCATAAAATAATTCTCTAAGATTACTCATCATATAAATTCTTTGCAAAAGAAAGGAATTAAATTTGAATGGACAACAAAGTGTGAAGAGAACTTTAATTTGTTAAATGGATTACTTACTAGTGCCACCTATTTTAAAGATTGTTGACCCAAATGAAATATGTGTGGTATGTACATATGCATGCAAGGACTTGGTGGATTCCTTGCTAATAATGGTTATGCCATCAATTATGAATCGAGGAAGCTTAAATAACATGAGAGGAATTATGCCACACATGATTTGGACCTTGCTACCGTATTTCATGCATTGAATATGTTGAGGCATTATCTCATGGGAAAGAGATTTGAATTAAGAACAAACCATAGTGGTCTGAAATATATTTTTGAACAACCAACCGTGAATGCCAAGAATACAATATGGTTGGAATTTTTAAGTGAGTATGGCTTTGTACGTTGTTTTGTGTTGGAAAATTGTTGGCATTGATGTCAAAGGTAGACAACATTGTGATAGTTATGAATGACACTGGTGACAAAGAAAGGGGGAGAATGCGAACATCTCTATATGTCATATATGTTCTATAAGATCCATGTGTATTTACCCTGAACGACAATGCCATAACAATGAGATGACTGTGTGTGAAATAGAAGGTCTAAAGAAAAATGGGAATTGCAAGTTGGACAAGATGACCTTGGAAATAGAGGATGAGATCGAGGTGACAAATAAACAAACAAAAATAATCCAAGGGTGCAGAAGAAGCCTATGCAAGTGTTGATTTATTTTTGGCAATGTTTTTTCAAGGATGAGCGATGGCCATGATAACTAGACCGAGACAAAAGCTAAATCCCACATTCTTAAGGAAGTTTGATTTCAAAGAGTTTATATTGCAAAAGAACTATTAGATGATTTGAATAAGAATGAGTGGTCCATGCAATGCCGCATGAGTATTTACCTGTTATTTGTGGGGGTCACAATATCTAATACCATATACCAGAGTACTAGAACATTTGTTAAAAAAAAATTGCCAAAAATTTGGGGGGCCTGGGGGCCCGATATCTTGGTGGCCCAATGCCCCGATAATGGGGTAAATTATATCAGATATCAGACTAAGATAAATCTATGCAATGGTGTAGTGAATTGTGATATCTCGATACCTCAATATTGAGGTTCCACAAACAAGGTTCCATATCGAAAGTTTGGAGTGGTGAAGTGTTAAAGTCCCAGGGGGTGATGCTCGATGGGTCGATGCCCGATGGGTCGATTCCAAGTAAGAGCCATGTAAATTCCATGACACATATCATGTTAGCACAAGGAAAATAACCAATTCACCTAGCACATGCATATAATATTCCACGTGGAGATCATGTGTATATTGACATATTGGATATCATATGATTAAAGGAGCACTGCATTGCTAGAATTCCAAAGGCCTGAGGGTCGATACCCCAGTGGCTCGATGCCATGGTGATCTGATATCAAAGTATTAGATATCATAATAATGAAGTGCATGCATAGTTTCAAATTTCTAGGGTCCAGATACTCGGTAGGCCAACTCATATTTCACATCAACAACCATATCAATGCCACATAATAAACACATATGAAACCAATACAATGTTATGTGTCAAGTACTAAGTCAACATGGAATACAAAAAATGATGGAGGGAGTGATGACATCATGACCACAACAATGCCACAGTGAGTTCCATGTGTTGTATTGTAATTGGGACATGCATCACAAGAATATTGGACCATGTGAGTATCGATATATCAGATACCGAAAGAATGAAAGTTCATGATTAAAGGCCTCGAGTTCCAATATCTTGGCGTCCCAATAGCCCAGTTCCCCGGTGGTCTAAATATCTAGGAAACATAGAAAATATATACCGTTGAGACCAATCCAAGGATTAGTCAATGGCTACTGAACATCGATGGAATGTTGCATGTTTTGATGGGTAGAGAACATATTGATGGTTGATGTTTAATATTGGACATGATCTAATGATTGTTGAGCACTAAGGGTATGTGAGAAAGATCACATACAATAGAAGGAATTTTGGTTGCAAATATTTCCATACAACCCAATTTCAAGGAAATTCAAAGGATTTACAGCTTACCTCTTGAGCACATTTTTTTATGTGGACAAATCTGTGGAAGTATGAAGATTCTATAAATAACAATTCCATGATTGATTTGATAAGATGTGAAGAAGTGTAAGGATGAGTATGAGAGATGAATAAATATGAGGCTCATAATTTTTTGAGTGGAAGAAAACAAAATAAAGAAGAATATAATTGTCTAAGGGTGGCCGAGAGGTCCAAGGTCTAAGGAAATTATGAAAACAAGTAGATTGAGAACAAAAGGAAAGTACCATGACAGTAAAAATAGAGTACAAGATTTGTACAAGTGAAGGCTTGAAGTAAAGAGACAATTTGGTTTTGTTGACAATTTGAGGAGATTGGTGTCTCCAGTAGGTTGCTGCCTACATCTTGCTAAGTTGGTTCTCATACAAGGGGATTGGTGTCTCCTACTGGTTGGTTCCTCCAAAATTTTGGAGTTGTAGGTTGGTTCCTAGAAGCATTGTTGAGTTGGTGCTCAGCTAAGGAGATTGATTTCTCTTGTAGGTTAGTACCTGAAAATATTGTAATAGTAGGTTCGTGCCTACATGATTTTATAAAGAAATGTTTTGTGGTTTTCTCCCATTTGGGTTTCCATGCTAAAGTTCTGTGCACTCTATATTGTATGTTTCTATGTACATTTCTCATTAACTACCTATGGATGGTGAAGTAATAAATTGATCAACATTGTAACAAAAGTAAAAACAATCCTATACCGATTCACTCCCCTTCTCAATATAAAAAGAGTGTGTGAACAATTGGTATCAAAGCGAGTTCCTTTATGACCAGGCTAACCACTGGAAGGTGAATCCCTGTAGTACAAATCAATAAACAAGGAGGTTTTTCAACAAACAAAGATCCATTATTTGATGGATCAAATTATGTTTTCTAGATCATACAAATGAAAACCTATTTTATGGCACTTGGGTTTGAAATTTGGAATGCAGTTGAGAATGATTACACAACCCCATATACTCCACTTATAGATATACATGGAAAGAGGCTCAGTCAAAATATTTCTAAGTCCAAAAATGCAATTTTGTGTGTTCTGAAAGAATCATTATTTGTCGAAGTCATGCATTGTTGTTCAACAAAAGAGATGTGGGACAAGTTACAAAAAATATATGAATTGGATGAAAATGTTAAGAAGGAAAATTTACAAAACCATAGAGGATAGATTGAGACCCTTAAAATGAATGAAGAGGAGAGTCTTGCATCCTATTTTATCCATCTGGATCAGAGTGTCAACACTATCAAAGGATTGGGTGAAGATATTGGAGAAACCATCATTGTGAAAAAGGTGCTTAGATCACTTCCCTCAAGATTCAATCCCAAGATATTTGTCATTAAAGAATTAAAGGACCTAGAAAAGATGAAAATGGATGAGTTGCACAGAATCCTCACTACATATGAAATGAGGATAGGACAAGATAAGCCATCAAATCCATCAAAGAAAGAAGCATCCTTCAAGGCATCAAGAAATACAAATATAGTAGAGTACAAAACAAGTGACAACTCAAACAACGAATTAGATGATGAAGAATCCCACTTTATCATGAAGCTCAAGAGAGGGTTAGGAAAATACAAAGGTAATATTCCCTTCAAAGTTTTTCATTTTGGATAATTAGGAAAATTTTATGCTAAATTACCTTACAAAAATAAAAATAATGAAGAAGATTTTGGCTTCAAAAGGTACGGGAGGGGAAAGACTGAAAAGAGAAGAAAGTTCTTCAAGAAAGAGAAGAATTTGTATACCAATGAGAATGAAGAATATAGTGAAAGGGGGAGAACATCCCTTTTCCATTGATGTCAAAGGGGGAGAGTAAAGAGACAAGGGAAAATTTCAATATAGGGGGAGACTTGTAGGAAGCAATCAAATTAGATGAGAACATATCTATGGTTGCATAGACTGGAGGAGTTTTAGATTGTGTTTCCATTAATGAAAAAGGGGGAGTTTGTTGGAAAATTATTTTCATTGATTGCAAAAGTATATACAATTGTGATAGTCATGAATGTCAGTAGTTTCAAAGAAAGGGGGATATTGTGAATACCTATATATGTCATTAACCTTCTGTAAGAGCCCTATGTATTTAACATGAACAACAACACCATAACACCAAGATGATTGTGCATGAAATGCAAGGTTTGAATAAAAATGGATATTGGAAGATGGAAAAGATGAACCTGCAAATAGAGGACGATATCGAGGAGACAAAAAAACTAGCAACAAGAATCTAAAGGAACAGAGGAATCCTAGGCACGTGCTGATGGATCTTTGTAAAGGGTTCTATGAGTATTCTCAATGTCCGAGATAACCAGACCGATACAAAATATAAATCACACATTCATAAGGAAATTTGATTTCAAAGAGTTGTATTGCAAAAGAGATATTACGTAATTTGAATAAGAATGATTGAGCTATGGAACCTTGTGCGAGGATTTACCTTTCAGTTATGGGGCCCAAAATTTCTAATACCAGATATCGGAGTACTAGAAAATTTGTTGAAAATGCATTGCCAAAATTTTCGGTGGCCTGGGGGCTTGGTATCCATGTGGCCCAGTGCCCAAGTAGTGGGGTCCACTACATCGGATATCGAACATAAGATAAATATACATAGTGGTTAAGGGAATCACACTATCTTGATACCCTGATATCAAGGTTTCACAAACAAGGTTCCATACTGGCAGTTTGGAGTGGTAAAGTGTTAAAATCATGGAGAGATGATACCTAGTGGGTCAATGCAACATAAGAGACACATAAAGTCCATGGCACTTTCCATGTTATCACAAGGACAAAATACACATAACCTAGAACATGCGTCTGATAGTCCACATGGAGACAATATGGATATCGACATATCATATATCAAAGGATTAAAGGACTAGTGCATTGTTGGAATCCTAGGGGCATGGGGGGATGATACCATGGTGGACCTGTGCCTTGGTGATATGATATCAAAGTAACAAATACCAGAGGAATGAAGTGCATGCATAATTCCAAAGTTTTGGGGGCCCAATACTTGGTAGGATAACTCATATGTCGCAATAGTATCCATATCAATGCCTGTTATAACCCTAATTTGCACCATACATGCTTATCTAGCATCAAGCCATCTCAAATTCCTTCTTTGTCAAAACACTACTGAACAACTCTTCTAAAAACTCTATTTTTAAAATTCCATGCTAGTTGACCCACTACAGCCCATGTGGATCTACAGTGTCCATGCTAGCTGGCCCACTACAGCCCGCGTGGACCTTCAGAAGCACAGAAAAAGGAAAGTTGTCGACGAAACACATAGCTTTGGGTGAGTTAACTGAATCTTCTAGCCATGCTTGGATGAGGGTTCACCCAAATACCTAGCTTCTTCTAGCCTATAAAAGAAGGGTTAGGGGCCCTATTTGGAAAAGGGAGAATAAGAGTAAATAAACTCTACCCAATTGCACATTCCCATTGTCCCAACCCTTTAGACATCCTTGTGCAAAGAGAGATACAAAGCAAAGAAGTTGGAGGACATTTGAAGAGGATCCCAGGATCAGGATTTGTGGAGCAGTGGCTGATCTCGACATTGTAAGTTGATTCATTAAAGTTAATAATAAAGAAATGCTTTTCCCATCCCACTATATGAGTTCTTCATAGTTTAGTGAATATATGTTTGAATCTCTAGCCCATTAATTTGTAGAACAAATGCATGTAGACTTTGTTTCTTATTTTATACGTAGGTTAGCCTTAGGAGGATAGCTACTAGCAAGCAATCAAGCATGAATAAGGATCAACATCAAACATCTAGAATAAGGTATGTTCATTTAACCATGTATTTGCTTGAAAGAAATGGGGATTAAGTCTGGGACAACGGTAGAAAGTAGAATTCTTTTGGTCTTATCTGCATGCATAATATAACCCTAAATGCTAGTCCGTAGGGGGATTTCCCACCACAACAGAATTGGCAACCATACTGGGGAGGTCTCTAGGGTTCGTAGGAATATTTTGGGGTAGTTTTAAAAGACTGGTTTTATTTCCTGTTTTTTGAAGTTTTTGCAAAGTCTGAGCTAACAGAGATTCTGGTCTTCCATACCAATCATCTTTGTTCTTTGCTTGACTGTGTTTTTTCGAGACCCACTAAGGTACACGTGGCCTACATCAGGTCTGCACACGTGTACCCACGCCCTACTTTCTTACATCCCACATGCACACGCTAGTTGAAGAAGTAACAATAGCGTGTGTGATTCTAGAAAATTTGTGAGGCAATCATCTTCTTCCGTATCAGAATCACTCATTCTCAGGGGTTTTCTAGAACTCTTTCTAGTCTTCGTTGTTTGTAGTCTATAGTTTAGGGTTAATCTCAGATTGGTTTGTTTTACAAATTTTTTCCTTGCATTATTTTCTTTTTTCTGTGAAAGAAAGTGTCTAAGCCCTCAAGAGATCCTGGTTCTCAGTATCAGTGGTCTCTTCTTGGTTTGGATTGTCTATTTTTATTTGTTTTAGAGTTTTAGAGGTACACGTGGCCTGTATAAGGCTAGTACGCGTGTACATGCCCTCTAGTTCTACACAGCTCACGTGCACATGCTTGATGTTGAATTTTCAATAGTGTGCTTATGAAGGATAGTTTTTGTTGAGGGTGAGGCAATCATATTTTCCCTTGACAAGAGTTATACCTCTCAGGTTTTTGAATCTCTGTCCTATCATTCAATACCTTAGGTTTAATCTCAGCCGTAGCTTTCTTTTTTCATTTAAAAGTTTTTCATCAAAATTTTCTTTAGGGTTTTTACACAAGTGTGAGAGTCATTTTTTAAGTTGTTAGTGTGTGATTTCTTGAAGTGATTATTTGCGATCTACGATTAGGCCAGAATTTTTTCTTGGTTTTTTACTTGTTGATATTTTTCCTTTTTGCTTTTTGAGCATTCAAATAAAAAAAAAAAATATTTCATTTCTTTGTTTGGTTGAAAAGTGTTGTTTTGCATTAGTAACCAAGGAAAAGTCTTTTATTTCTTAATTTATTGATAGTTTACTTAGATCGTAAGTAGCTCATAGTCGAGTGAAATCCTATTTTAAGTGTGTTGTTCAAAATATCTTAGAAAATTCTTTAAAAAAAAAAAAATTTGAAAAGTTGTTGCAAATTTGTGTTAAGTGAAGATTTGTGTTTCCAAATTTCTGTTCATTTTTACTTTCCTCTTTCAAACATCATTAGTTTAACTTTCATACCTTTTGACATAAGACAATCCATAAAATTAATGCTAAATCTAAAATTTATTAGACTTTTATGTTTGTAGGCTTAACCAACTAGTTCAGGATTAGGGCTTTGGATTAGGTTGGAGAGGAAACTTTTCAAGGCCATTAAAATCAAACATTGGAGTCTGAGTTAGGGAGTGTCCAAGTCCAGTATCGTGAAATTTATCTGGGACCCCCCTCTAACATAGGAGATAAAAACGAGGTCGTGTGTGGAAAGGTAGTGAAGATAACCCCTCCAAAGCTGGACCAATCATAGTGGAGAACACATATAGAGGGCTTGTCTTGGGATTCCGTCAATTGCATTTTCCATGGAGCTTTGTGGGTCTCGAATCCATTTGAGGTCCTTAGTTGTCTTCTGAACCACTTTCTCTCGATACCCTTGACAGGTTTTGGGCTCGATACCCTGTTCATTGCAGTCTACCTGACTTTCGACTGTACCCACCTGGTGACTGTTCGCACACTGGAAGCCTAGTTGCCTATCTTTTCTAGGGACATACATAGGTGACTGCGGGGGTATATTGTGGTACCTATGACAAAAATCAGACCATTATTTGCAGAGTATACCCGGAGGGTGCTTCCATTTTCGAGTTGCACTTGCACTAGTAATTTGCTCTAGTGATGGTTGTTGTAACTGTTCTTCCAATTAATTTAGTGTTTTTATGTCTTATATTATAGGGAATTTTTAGTGTGTGTTGTTTTTGAATGGTTAGACTACCCTAGTGTGTCTTTGATCTTCTCACACAGTGGGGGATACCAAGCTCCAGCAGTCATGAAGGCTTCAAGGCCTATCACCGGTTACACTAGAGCCACCCCCGCCACCACTAAGGTGAAAGCTAGAACAACAAAGGTCTTTTGAAGTGACTGGGTCACACAAAGTTGTGCCCGACCAACATCCAGAGGAATCAACTATCTTAGACTTTGAAGCATAGGCTCTTAGTCCACCTGAAACCTCCATCACTAATCTTTTGGCACCCACCATCGTACCGATTCATCCTTATGAGTGCCAAACAGTGTCACACGTAGCAATGGAAACAAATGCTATTACTCCTTCTGGGAATTCTTCAATTCCCACTACAGTTGTCACCACAGGAGAGTTTCCACCTCCTAACCCACTATCACTGGTCTGAGCCAGCACGGTATCGACCGCATCTACATCTCACAATGGTATGATCTCGTCTCTGGCGGTGGCCACAACCCCTTTCAAACCAAGTGCGATAGGCCCTATGTTCTCATACAAGATGCCTAGTTCAGGTACAAGTCCTGTACTTTCCTACTCCACTTCACAGACTTCAGGTCTAGGGGCAGGGAGCTCTAATGCTCCTTTGCAAGGACACATGGGGGGAACTCCTACTCCTTTTAACACTTTCCCTTATGGGGGAGATCATATGCCTCCTTCATCCTCTTCACTCGGTGGCTTGCATCAACAATCTGCTGGGCCACCTACACACCATAGTTTATTTGGAGTAGGGAGTCAAGGACCACCTTCGCATAATATGCCGATAGGTTCGACACCATTTTCTTTATTCGATGCATTTGGTAACAACGCCTTCTTGTCAGCTACATTCCCAACTAGGGGCAACCTCGGTTTCAGACAACCTATTCCTATGCAGGGTACTATTCCTGCACAGGGGGCACACCCAGGAAATTCTTCCACATCAGGGCCTTGGAATTCTTGGCAAGGATCCGTTCCCTCGTCAGGAATGTCGATCTGGGGTAATTATTTTCACAATCAATGGAGCCCTAGACAAATCACTNTTTTCCTAGGTTATCACCAACAACCCAAACTACCCTTCCTGGAAACCTTGCATTTGCCAGACTTGACAAGGTTGTTGAATGACCCTATCTGTCACGATTCATGTTGGCCTCCTATGCCGATGAAGTTACCTTCGGACATCCCAAAGCTCGAATCCAAGCCTAATGAAGATCCAGGAGATCATGTGACTACCTTCCATCTTTGGTGCTCATCTAACTCGTTGAAAGATGACTTTGTACAGTTGCGATTGTTTCAGCGTACTCTCATTGGGAGTGCTGTGAAATGGTACATTGAGCTCGATCGCTCAAGATACTCTTCCTTCGGTGAACTAGCGATGGCTTTCCTAAACCATTTCCAGTTACTTGTGAGATACAAAACGGGCACTGAATTGCTGGCCAATTTCTCACAAACAAAAGAGGACCATATCTGTGATCACATCCGAGAATGGAGACGCCAAAAGAGTTTAATTAAGGTACCAGTCCCACTAGCGTTCCTGCTCGAGTGGTTCCTTAAGTCTTTGGTCCCACAGTTGTCTAAAGACGTCATGATGTTGGGAGTATTTTCCAAAGAAGACACCATCATGAGAGCTCAACAACTTGAGCTAATTGATTCTCAGTCTGGTTTATTATATGACATCTTGCCAGATGCACCATGCTCAATACTTGATAACACCAGATAGAGAGATGGACCACATGCCGATGGTATTGTTGGTTCAGCACAAACAAATCTCACTGAGCAATTGATGAAGCAGTTGCAACAATTGTCTATACAACACACAACGGCTAGCCAAACTACTACTTTGTCTCCTCCCCCTACCAAAACATCGGATGTACACACAGTGCAATCGACTAATCCAAAGGTCACCCAATAGCCTAAAGGAAAGAAAAAACAATGAAAGAAGGGTGAGGGGGATAAAAAACCTACCGATAATGATGGCGAGGACAACACTAAGAAATGAAAGGTGAGGTATCCATGAAAATTATGCACGGAAGATCACCTGACCCATCTATGTCCTTGGCTTGCAGAAGCCCAAAAGTTTGTGACACAACAACAACCTGCTGTGTTAAGCCATCCATTTCAACATGGGAAAAATCTAACCCAAGCCTCTGCAAACATGGAAGGGGGCATCCAAGGACCCTCTCCATCTTTGAACAACCACACATCCATGAATGTATATATGGTGAAGGGTGATGCTTTTATATTGACTAGAGCACATGACTATAGTAAACCAAGCACTTCTGAGAAGGGAAAAGAAGCCGAACTCCGATCTCTTCCTCTACAGATTGAGAAGACGCTGGGTGAAACAATGACACGCATCCCCAAAGGCATGTTCAAAAAATCTTCTCACAACCCAAATGCAAGGGCCACATAGAACTATTTTCTGGTGGAAGATTTATCACAAACCCCTTGTGCGATGTCCACTTTGGAGGTCCTCCAAAGTTGCCCTTCCCAGAGGAAAGCCTTGTTAACCACTTTAGGATTTATCAAGACTTGTAATCTGGGTACAATCATGCTAGATACAACCGACCTAAAACCTCGTCTACCTTACCTCATAGCATTTCAGATAGTAGTGGCTTATCTCACGAAAATTTTTACTTAGAATATCTTCTGCATGATGGTCAAAGAGGGAGCCTCAACATGCGTTATGCCATTGTCATGTTGGAAGGCCGTTGGCCAACCCATTTTGTCTCTGTCACCTACTTTCCTCACAACTTTTGATGGTCATTCATTTTTCCCACATGGTATCATTCCCTCTTTCCCCATGAAGTTAGGAGGGAAGATCATGTGTGTTGAGGTATAGGTAGTCGATGCACCCCTCGACTATAACCTCTTGTTAGGAAGGAGTTGGACTTATGCCATGCAAGTTGTGGTTGCTATAGTTTTCCAGGTCTTGTTGTTTCCACACGAGGGCCGGATAGTGACCATTGATCAATTGTCTTTCTCCAGACCTAACCCTTCATTGGGGGCATCCACGGTCCCGATGATTGATAGTCCTCAACCAAGTGTAGTCAACATAGGGGTTGGTTTGTGCCCATATTTGATGGGTACCTTCGATTACCCTCCCCCTCAAGGCGATATCAAGTTTATATCCAATCACCATAAGGTTGAGATTTTTCAAGTTTCGTCGTTCCGCACGACTTACTTCGACGATCTGTGGATACCTCCTTCCCCATCGGCCATGATGGATTGGACAGGGCACCCAGGCATGTCCATGAATTTTTATACAACTGAAGTAGCTTACTCTTTAGTCCAACAAGCTTCAGCCAACACTAATCCAACTCTTGCACAAGAGTTAGATCCACTTCTAGAGCCTATTTGGGCTCAAGGCTCTCTCGCTGACACCGATTTGTTAGACTTAATCTTACCCTTTGACGAAGCAGTAATTGAAGAAATGACTAGTTCGGACAAATCGTGGGATGATCTTCATCACAGATCATACTTCCTCCCAGAGTTAAGCAGAATCGAGGCTAGAGAATTCATCTTGACTATGACTGGAGATAGGTCTTGTCCTATTAATCACTTAGCTACACATGAGATCTATGTTGAGGGTAATATGAAAACCATTGCTGAAATGATACCTATCAATATCTCCAGAACCCCTGGTGTCATAGACAATGTTTTCATCGAAGCATACTTCTCCCTCGAGGAGATGCCAGGCATTGACCCAAAAAGAGTTGATCATGAGCTAACTTTGTTGTTTTTCAAGCTCACTTTGAGATCTGAAAGCAACTTCCAGTGAGACTGCATTTATTCTTTTCGATCTCATCCAGATTAACTGAGAAAAGTAACCTCTACGGGTCTTCTTTTAATTCCTTTTCAGACCCTCTAAACATGAAAAGATTGCAGAGCGATCTTGTGGCCTTTCACACTCGTTAAAATGAAATTTGAAGTCACGTCTATCCGGCATTATTTTACCCCTTTTTCGGTCCGGACGATCAACTATACAAACAAAGGTATACTCTATGGAACTTTAGTTCTCTAGAAGAGTACTCTCAGGTATAATTTTATCGCTTTTTCGGGCCT